>JADBJO010013032.1:12500-25000 GCA_016801955.1 Conus betulinus
GTAGCCTCACATCAAGGCATGTGACGCTCCATCACATGTAGTCTAGTGATATGAATCATTTCCCTCATGCCACAACTAAAAAAGGAAGAATATTCATGTGGCTTGACTGTGTAGCGGCCGTCCCCAATAATTGTGAGGATTGTTCAGTCAGATAGGCAAGGGTGGTCAATGGGTGAAAGTGACCACTGAGAGATAGTTTAATAAGGGCTGTAAAGTGCTGGTCATGCGTTTTGAACACTGAGTATGCACTCACTAGGAGGAGGGAGGAAAGAATTTGTTTGAGCCCAGCAGATGGCCTAGAGACTCGAACCTGTCAGGACGTTGGTCAAGGGGTCCTCACCACTGACCATTCATTACCAGGTGAGCCATAGATAGTTGGGAAAAAGCTACAGGGGAAAACCTAAAGAAAAGAGAAAGAAAGAATTCATATGTTGAATTGGGAAGAAGGTTACTTACACGAACCATATTCGTGTTTCAGCCCTTCACCCTTTACCCTTCACCCCAACAGCTATCCCCCCTCTGACACGGGTGGTTAACAATTGCCATGGTGTGGGGAACACACCGATAGTTCATCCCCAACAATTGAAGACCCCGGGTAGAGGAGTTGGATCACACTGGTTCCCCAGTGACAGGAAGGTTCAAGGGGACAGAACGTTTTCTGATGTGGACAGGGCATCACGACAGTATGGGGCGAGTCTTGTCTCTGATGCAGGTATGGCATCATAATTACGCAGGAATTATTTATTATCCTGGTCTGGATCTTGGGCCAATGTTATGTGAAGTCCATGACTTTATAGTCTAGTAGGTTGTGGAATATTTTTTCTTGGCAAGAAGGAAGAAACTTGTAAGAATGTATTGATTTCAATTTGTAACCCGATTTATCTCTCAGTGTGAAGAGAAAGAGAGATACATATGTAGAATCTGTTAATTAATTGTTCGATTCATTTAGTAAAGTGTTTTCTCCAAAGGAGAGGGAGAGAAGAAAAAAACATTTGGTAGTGCGCCTTTTGGTTGATTGGAGGGATTGGAGGGACTGCGTGTGCGTATGGAGTAAATGCTGTCATTAATGCATGTGTGCAAAAGTGAGAGTGTGATAAAAGCCATTCTCTAAGTATAATAATACGTGAAGGACAGGAAGTTGGTCAACAGAGGTATTGTGAGTGAATGTAATGGTGGGATGAACTGTATTGATATACATCAGGAATGTTTGTAGGTCAGTCTGAGTCCCTGTCCAGAGTAGCAGTGTGTCGTCTATAATCTTTTCCAGAAGTGCTGAACAACAGGGAATGGGGTGTTAGAAAGAAGTTCTGTTTCAAAACCTCCCCATAAACAGATTGGCCACAGAGGGAGCCATGAGAGTCCCCATGGCTGTTCCTGAAATTTGGTGATATATATGGTTTTCAAAGATAAAAAAAAAATCTCTTTCCAAAACATGATCCATAATTTCTAGAAGTGTATTAGTGGGAGGTATGCTGGGATCAGCTTTTAGATTAAGATATCATTCAACTCCATTATTTAGCTCATTCTGGGGGTATGTTGAAATAAATTCCCACAACGTCTTTTGTTACCAAAATCAGGGTTGGGAAAGGGTCCATATTTTAAAATTCTACTCTTGGACAGTGTTTAACAGGTGAGTGATGTCTTGGATGTAACTATTAAGAGAAGCAATGATATCACGTAGCCAGTGGTCTACTAATGCTGAGAGGTTTTTCCGTATGATCCCCCACCCCTGAAACAAACTGGACTTCTCCTTCCCACAATAGGCTCGCAGGTCTAGTTTAATTTTCTAATTATAGAGCAAAAATACATGGTATGCTGACTTGAGAGCTATAGGAAAGCGTTGTATGGTGCATGACTCTCTTTACGGTGATTTTGTAATTTGATTTACTTGTACGGAAAGAGCACATGCGTTTTCAAGCCTCACGTCCTTTCTTGCCCGTGCACACGACAGTGGTTGAGAGAACTACAGGGTCCGGTCCAACAACGATCCGTTATATTTACATCTTTTATGTGAAAAACCACCAAAGCCCCAACAAATCTTGATGGACCTATTTTAATGTATGGAAATGAACTCATTACAGAGCGTTGCTATACAACTCAAACAATAGAAAATTAGATTTTTTCTTTTGCACAGGCAACACGTTGAGGGGAAATAAATTAGCATGTCCACAAAGTCAACAAGTTTGGCAGAAAGTCTCTGTCACAAGCATTTTGCATATGTGCAAGTGCCAAGAAAGGCCGGCCTCATTTTCCACTGGGAGTTTCAGGAACGTCGACTGTCAGTGCAAAAGACGTGGCGGGTGTGTCGTTATCTTCCCCTGAGGGGGATGTGGTAAGTGTGTCAGCGACAACGCTGAGGCGTCGGGATGGCATAAGCCCCTCGAAAGTCAATCTTCCTCATGGCCATTTTGTTAGGACAGCAGACCTTCTCAGTTCAATCCTCTTTCTCCGTCCTGCATCAAGAGGAGCGTGAACAGCCAGCCACAACAAAGTAAACATCCTGAAAGAAAAGTATCATCTACTTGCCCGTGATGAAAATAACATTTTCCAGTGTAGATAATGTCTCCTCTGAGTCGTTCGATCCATGCTAATCATCACTGGACCATCACAGAAAGAAACATAATCAACTTCTCACTAAACGTCTTGACTTGTTTTATATTGTGTCTCTTGACCTGTAAACGTCATCATTAATTTGAGAATGCATTACTAGTAGTCATGTACGCTCAACAGTTCCTGGAAAAAAAAACAAACAACAAACAAACAAACAAACAAAACAAAAACACATCATCATTCTTTGCCAGAAATGCTGACTGCTAACCAGCCAGAATAGATTTTGAATTATGTTCTCTGAAACCTATCATAACACAACATAAACACACGCTGCAAGCTTTCGCTGTCTTGTCTAACTGTACTGACATACAACAGTGAGAGACTAACAAATTCTGGTCGTTTGTTTCCAGTTTATACATAAATCACATGGTAACTGAAATGACATTTTTTTAAACAACGTAACTCGCCGTATTAGAGCCCGAGTGAACCAAGGAAGGTATAGGCCTGATATTCGTGGGATGGACTTTCCATCTAGCTAGAGACGTAGAATGTTGCAGAATGTCGAAGATCGTCAATTGGTTGTAAGCAATCAGACGACCAAAAAAGAAAATATTTGCCACTGATTCCGTGAATTATACAACCTTTTTTTCTCTCACCCTGAAATAGCCTTTCTTCCAAAATACTATGATATTGCTATCAGTCATGTTAAGTTTATGCTGGAGAGAAGGTTGTATTATGGTAATGCAATGCCCTTTGATTTATTTCATGAAACTATTTTATCCTCAAACACAGCCAAATGTGCAGTATAGCTCTGAATTACAGGGTCTAGACAATGCTGCTGCTGTCTATTGTGAATAGCCTATGTATTTGATTTGATTAATTTGTTTTTGGAGTAAACAGGGAGACTTAAATGACCATATTTACAGTGAAATGAAATGTGCTGCAGACCATTAACTGTTTCTGCCATCAAAACGACCTCATCAGCGATTAATAGAATACACAATTCAAATGCATACGGTGAAAATCTAGCATCATGTCTTCCATTGCTAATAACTTCTTCCTCTTATTCGTTAATGAGAAGAGAGAATGGAATGGGGCTGCACGCGTCTCTTTGTCTTAATCCTGTTGTGCAGGCAATGTAGTCAGTTAGCACACAACCACATCGAACTCTAGCCTTGACATACTTTATCAGTCAGTCAGTCATTCCCCTGACCGCTGGGGTCGTTGGTGGGATGTGATGAGGGAGCCGCTGTTTCTCTCCAGGCTCTTCTGTTGGTGGCTATTTTAAGGAGATCTGGCATGGTCATTTTGGTCCAGTGCTTTATATTGTCAGACCAGCTTTTTTTTTTCTGCCGTCCTCGTCTACGCCCTCCTTCAATGGTACCTTGAATGCCAAACTTACAGGACTATAACTCTGATCAGCCACCCAGCCACCCCAGCCACCCCAGCAAAGTCTTGCTTCGCATCATCCTCAACCGACTGAAATCCAAAGCTGAGGAACTGCTATCAGAAGAACAAGCAGGTTTTAGAAGAGGGTGGAGCACTGTGAAACAAATTTTCAACTGCCGAGTCCTGATTGAAAAACATCTACAACACCAAAAGGACCTCTTCCACAACTTCATTGACTTTAAGAAGGATTCGACCGGGTGTGGCACAACAGCCTACAGCAGGTTCTCCGAGACTTCAACATTGATGAGAGGCTCGTCCAAGTCACCCAGGCCCTCTACAAACACTCCAGCAGCACAGTACTTCTCAATAGCCAGCAGGGCCAGTTCTTCCAGACCACAGTCGGAGTCAGGCAAGGGTTCCTACTATCTTCAGTCCTTTTCAACATCTTTCTGGAGAGAATCATGCAAGAGACCCTCGAAGAACACCACACCTCCATCAGCGTTGGTGGCAGGCCGGCCTACAACCTTCGTTTCGCAGACGATATCGACCTCATGGGGTGCAGAAAGACACCAAGCTCCAGGATCTCACAAACAGACTTGTCACAAGAGCAAGTGCCTACGGCATGGAGGTCAGCACACAGAAGTCAAAGATCATGGTCAACAGCACGACTAACAGCAGTGCCAACATAACCATGAATGGTGAGCCCCTGGAAGAAGTGACCAGCTTCAGACACTTGGAAGCAACCCTGTCCAAAGATGGCACCTGCACAGCAGAAATACAGATCAGGATCAACTCTGCATCAGCAGCGATGGCCAGACTGAACAGAGTGTGGAAGAGCAACATCAAATTCCACACAACGTTCCGGCTCTACAAGTCACTAGTGGTCTCGACCCTCTTATATGGTTGCAAAACATGGACACTGATGTCCGAAACAGAAAGAAGACATAATTTTACATACTTTTAATGTGTTTGAACAGTTTTCCTTCAAGACCCTTTTTCAAGACAACTGGCCAGAGTAGGTTTTGGTTTATCGTGTTAAAAGCTTTTTCGTTATTAATAATGCAACTTGAAATTTACGAATGTAACAAAAATGTTTTTGTATGAGAGCTAGAAAGGAAAACATATGGTCGACTGTTGAGCATCCTTTCTTAAATCCAGCTTAATATTTTTTTTTTTATATTGTGTTTTCCCACGCTTCAAAAAATTTACTGCTAACATCACACATGGAAATTCCTCTACATGTGTTTGGGTTATTGAGCATTCTTAATGATAGGTTGAATAGTATATTTACCGGTAATCATGGAATACACCATTTTCAAATAGCTCATTAATTAATGTCAGAAAAAAATGTACAACCTGATAATTTGATTTATGGAGCTCGGCGATGAGTCATTGGGACCAGCTGCCCTTAAAGCATTTTTTTTTTTAAAGCAATTTTTTTTTTACAAGACTAGATGATTCATGTAGCCATCCATTTCAACTTCATCTTAGTCCTTATTTACTGTGTTGTCAACACCTACCTCCAGTAAAGCTTTAAAATGCTGAAACCCAAACTCAAAAGATATGCTTACTTTTTTGGCTGCTTCCACTTGAAAGATGTCATATGAACAATGTCCTAAGTTCTTGTTGGTTTTGGCTGTGATTACAAGGTTATCTAATAAAGCTTTGTTGAATTGTTGCCTCTTCCACTTTAGTAAAGTTTTTATATTTGCGTAACAATCTTCTAGTGTTTATTTTCCCAAGTTTACATTCTGAATCAAACCAATTCCATGATTTGCATTGCTGTTAAATGATGTACATGTTTCCATGAACTCCACACTTTCCCTTACGCAATCATAAAAATCTCTTAAGAGTACTATTATTGCACCCTGGAGCTTCCGTGAAAATTTCATGGGAACATCAATTAAATCAACTGCAGGTTCATTTTTGGTGTAACATTTCTTCGCAGTACAATATATAGGTGTATATATTAGCACACTTCTCGTCCCCAAAAAACGTTTGTACGTGACAAAATCCACTTTTCCCCTACAGATATCAGGTGAACATTCTTTTGGAGAAAAAAAAAAAAAAGTAACACGTGATGTCACTGGCAAAAGATCCAGAATCAATACTGGCAACTGTAGATAATTCACAAAAGTCAAACAAAACCATACAAAGTTCACGTGAGAAAACAAAGTAATCTGTGACATTACCTCCAGAATCAGATATAAATGTAAAGAAAGCATCACAGTCGCCATTACACTGGCATGTCAAAATACGAAAATATAATGCACTACACATAATCAATAATAATTTCCCATAGTAGTTCAGAGTATGCTTATTTGAAACATTGATTGTTGCGTCTAAGCAGGACACAAATGATTGATTGTAAATCAAGGGTATTTTTGACAGAATAATGTTGAGAAATATCAGCAATTCTGCAGCTCAAATCACATTTAAAATAGATACACGTCATTCTGCAGCTCAAATCAGCTAAACATTCTTCAAGCTTACTAATTCTATTGTCAACATCAAAATGAATATAGAAAGGGGATCCTTCTGCGTGTGCATATGTACAAACGTACAGAACATTTTTACCTAACCCAAATAGCTCTTTGTTGATCACAAAGATGCAATACTTAACATGGTCCAAATAAATACTTTTAACATATGGGAAAAGATCATTTCTATTAATAAGTCCTGTTGATCGTTTACAACTGTTAGCGATTTTAACAGCAGGTTTACAAAACAGTTTGTATTCGGTAAGTATGTCAAACTGAAATTCCTAAATAAATGTCTCAATTAAAGGAAACTGAGTCAGATTCACAAATATCAGTTCCGGAAGCCAAATCAAGCATGCCACTGCCATCTTTGACAAGTGAGAGCACACAGAAATGGAGTTGGGTTACTTTTGTTCCCTCTCTTGCCGTTACCAGAGGGAACGTACATCCAGGAAGTGGGCAGCCAATCTGGCTTCATTCAAACTGCCCCCCTCACTAAAAGAAGTGCTTCTAACCATCTATGAGTAGGTAGTCTAAGACCATGGTGACCCTCTTGCCATTGTATTTAGCTTTTTTCATATGGGGGTGACAGTTTGCCTTTTATCACCCTCACTCAGAAGGAGAAATCTCTCCAATAAAGATGTTGGTGCCCTGCAGTTTCCTAATTGTTTTAAGAATTTGCCCTTTTTTTTTTGTAATGTGCATCTTACGATGATCAGGGAATCTGGTCTTTCATTCAATTGACTGACACTGTCAAATTCGAAGCCAGTGCTTATGCCCAGCTTATCAATAATGACACCACTTAATTTGTCCTCAGATTATCCACTAGACTTATTTTAGTCCCTATTTCTTCCATGCAAAATAAGATTAGTTCGTTTAATCAGCTTTCAAGGTCACCAGTCTTTGTTTCAAACTGCTCAACTCGAGAGAGTAGAACTAGGCCCTGTTGATAATGGCAATAAAATATCAAAGTGTCCAAGTGTCAACTCTCTCTCTCTCTCTCTCTCTCTCTCTCTCTCTCTCTCTCTCTCTCTTGGGGGTCATGACCTGTTACTGAAAAGTTCAAGTGGCATGTTGCTCCAGCAGCGAGCAGAGTGGATGGCATGGCTGAGAATGAAGCAACTGGTTGAGAGTGGTAACTTAGAGTGGCTTCTTTCTTCGTCTGGTGGGGAAGAATTAGTGGGACGCATAACATGCCACTTGAACTTTTCAGTAACACGTCATGGCGCCCAGAGAGAGAGAGAGAGAGAGAGAGAGAGGAGAGAGAGAGAGAGAGAGAGAGAGAGTTGACACTTGGAGACTTGATATTTTATTGAGAGATCAACAGGGAGAGATGACAAGGGGAGTAACAGGGTACACTTGACGCATCCCACTTGATATTATATTCATTATCAACAGGGCCTATGACAAGGGGAGTTTTGCATCCCACTTCCGTATATTCATTACAAGCAATTTTGCACAGTTATTCCCAATGATCAATCAAAACAAAACAAAAACGTAGAGTAGAAAAAAAAGTAAAAGCGAATCTTCGGATATCATCTCATATACGAGTACCCTTTTAACATTACAGCGGCAGCAGCAACAACAACAACAGAAACAACAGCGACGACCACAAAAACCACAACGGCGACAAAAACAACAACAACAACAACAACAGAAACAACAACAACAACAACAACAACAACAACAACAACACACACACACACACACACACACACACACACACACACACACACACACACACACACACACTTACACACAACACACACACACACACACACACACACACACACACACACACACACACACACACACACACACACACACACACACACACACACACACACACACACGTGCACGTGCGCACGCACGCACACACGCACGCACTTGTACAAACGATGAAACAGTAATATTACAGATTGCTTCGACCATCCACTCATCTAAGCGTTGACCATATACTGAACTCCTCCACATGCTTTTAGTGGTATTGTTTTGAGTGTACGTAACTTTTTTTAATGCAATATCATAAATGCTTTCGTCTGATTTTCAATGTTTCTGTATTGGATTCAGCAACTGACTTGAGTATACAGTCGTCATCAGACGATAACTAGAAAGCAACATCTTGCCTTTCACAAACATCCAAAGTGAAAAAGAACATTTTGCACGCACATCACTGTAGCCAGTGCATTCAAAGAAGAAGTGCTCGTCATTTTCAATAGTGTATCCACATGAAGGGTATGGTGATTCTGTGGATGTTCGACACTCGAACCATCTTTTGCTTGCATTGCAGAGAGAGAGAGAGAGAGAGAGAGAGAGAGAGAGAGAGAGAGAGAGAGAGAGAGAGAGAGGAGAGAGAGAGAGAGAGAGAGAGAAAGGGGGGAGGAGGGAGGAGGGAGGGAGGAGAGAGAGGGGGAGAGAACTTACACATATACATAATAGTTTGCTCTCTATCAACTACGTATGTGTGTATGTGAGTGCTACGTGATGAACAGCATAGACAAATCTTCCTCTTTGGTTCTCAGAGCCTTTTACCTGAGTATACGAAGTACAATAAGCCTTGGAATGTCGTTGTGTGCTTTTCTTCATCCACAGTCATCACAAAAGAATAATCCTGATTCTGTTTCTTTCTGTACTCGACGATGGTGCCTACATATCATTTATTGTACTATTTTATATGGCTGAAATTTTACCCGTGCTTTCAGCAGTTTTAGCAATTTCTCTTCTTTTGCTTGTCCCCTTTGTTCTGCTGCCACAGTCCACGCATACAGAAAAGGGTACAGAGCAGAGCTCAGCGGAATCACGAACACAATCATCGCCTTATGGGTTGTGTCTAAAACACTGACGCCAGATGAAGTCATGATCATAATCAGACCTAATGTCAACCAGGAACCAGAGTTTGCATTAGCAGTCTTTGTCATCAACTGGGCGGAATGATATAGTGACCTTAGAGAGACATTGAGCTGAACTCTATACTTTGGAATTCGTCTGTGGATGGCGACAAAGGAAAACTCACTATTATCACAGAGAACGTGCAATTCATGATCACAACAGCAGTAAACCACTTGAATGTCAGGAAAAATCATTATAGCGAGTTACTAGAGCCAAACGACGACAGACCTGATTGACCCTGCAGACCCCACTGTGACAAACCAGGGAGAAACGGTATCCCTGATAGCACGATTCCCACAACCCATGCTGCATATTGAGTCACAACTGTGAACGCTTTGCTCAGTCTTCGTGATTCACCAGGATAATAAAGAAGAATGAAATGGTTCACACAGATCAACATGATAATGAAAGCGGACATTTCAATAGATACAAACCATAGAAAGCCACTCACTTTACAGATAATGCTATTGACCCAATATTTTTCTGATTGGATGTATCGTCCCTGCAATATACCATCTGCTACAATCGTAATTCCAACATGACATCCCATACAGATATTAGCAAACTGCAAATGCCCAACAGCTGCTACGAAATTTCTCTCATACAATTTGGTTATTGCAAATAGGGCTAAGAAGCACAATGAATTCCCTACGATGGCGGCCATGCCAGTTAACCAGAAGAAGGTTTTATACAACTCTGATGGCAGGAGGGTTCTACAGGACCGTAGGAAGGGTGTGAGGCGCTACACATTTCAGGTCGGTTGAATGTGGAGAAAACAGATTCTCACAGCAAAACTATAGTCTGAGGAAAAGATGATTTTTAAGTGTTCTGTCCTTGACAAGAAATCCGACGGAAAGCTTTCAATTGGATTCCATCTTTAAATCTACTTTGGTCAGCCATGGTGCATTTTTTAAACCACACACTCGATTCGTCTTGCTGAAGACAGAGAGATGTTCAACAATTCTGCATGATAAAGATATACAGACAACAGTGTGTTGATAATGTTGGCATGCGTTTTAGATAAAAAACACTCGTCTCAGTGCATAATTTACGTGCTTCCCCAGTTTATTTGTGATACGACTTAGTGGATTGTTTGCTAAGAAGAGGGTCTTTAGATGTGGAATCTGAAGAACATGATCCAGATGAAGAGCCTTTATGTGGTTATTGGAAAGGTCAATGTATTGCAGATTGTGAAGCTTTATACATGATACATTATAAATAGGGAGCAGTCCGACAGAATCAGAAACGCTAGATACACATTTATCCTCAAATCTATTAATGACATTCCTGTGCCTGTGGCATCTAAGTAACGAAGTTCAGGGAAAAGGTCAGGCAGAAATGGTTTGCTGCACCAGAAAGAATGACCTTGACACAGACAGCCTTCAGGACAGGTCATCATGTCACACATCAGTTCATCATCCCGCTGTGGACACTGCCCCCAGCCATCACACAGATGATCTCCATGCACACACACACTGTGGAATCTCGGCACTGATAGAATCCAGGGCAGGTCTCCCTCTCACAGTCTTGTTCGTCTTCTCCATAAACACAGTCAGACAATCCATTACAGCGAGTGTAGACAGGGAGACAGTACAACCACTCTGCTGTGCAGCGATAGTGTGTCACTGGACATGGCACGTCATCTTTCATGATTTGCTTAATGTAATAACCAGTGCCATCTAAGGTAATAATTAAGCCTTTTTGTTTCTTTTTATAAGAGTTTAGAACAGCGTTATTATATACAGAGCAAGACTTCTCATCAGAGTGATCCAAACAATCAGAATATCATTACAACGTTGACTGTCTAACACGCACTGACCATTTAAAACAGAAAACCAGAACATGCGGGATGGTCACAGAATGACTCATCACTTACATCCAGACAGTCCTCCTGAAAGTCACATACCAGAGTGTAATGTACTCTCCTGTCATTCGTATCACATGTAAACATGACATCGGCGATCTCCCTCACATGAAATGCAGAAGCATTGTGTTTGATATCCAAATTCATCACCCTGCGACATTGTAAATCTGTTGTTCTTCCAAAATTGCGAGTACAGTCAGACCACAAAAACTGATGTGTGACGAGACTGTCAGGGCTGGTATACAAAACCTGTCGACTGTTTGTTAATACAAACGAAGTTGAAAGTGACTCATTTAGTACAACACGAGGAAAAAAAAAATGTACTTGATTCCTTTGATTTGATTTCACACAGAGCACCATAAGTATATTTGACATGTTTTATTTCCATTAGACAAAGGGAAAGGCGCACGGGTCTTCTTACAGCTCTGAATAGAGAGTCTGATTTGAAATGCTCCATGTTGTAAGTCACAGTGTCATCTGACCACAATAACATTTTACTGTATGTAAAGGGTTTGGAAAAACCATCCGTCTGTCAAACCGATATCCACAACAAAATGTGAGTAATTGAAAAAAGATGTGAAGAGAATCTTTCTTTTCTTTCATGGTTTTTACAGAAGCGAGTTTTCCTCCTCGTGTCTGACATACAGGTGGTGGGATACCCTTGAACTGATTAAAAGTGGTCGCTATGTACTCATAACATTTGTTAGTTGAAGCCACCAAGCCCTGACAGCCCGGACTGCTGAATGGACAGTGTTCTCTGTTTCATCCCGTCCATCTTCACACTCTGCCTTCAGATTACAGTATAGAACGTCCTTGAATTTGATGAAATGGTCAACAGAGAACAATTGAAGAAACGTCTGGCTGCTCTTGGATTACATCACTCTCAGAAATTACAGAAAAATATGCTTTGAAATAAAAACATCCACGTTTACCATAATAAACAAAATGCACGTTTTTTAACATGTAAACCAGAGAAGAAATGAAGCTTTAGTTTCAAATCCAGCTGGGAGACACATATATAATAGAATGGTTTTTTTGATTTTAACATATATAAATTAGCAATCCATCTTTACAGTCCCGATTAAACATAATCGATGCCTGTCGAATACCTACTATTATAGAACTATTAGGTGCCCGTTGTAATATATACAGTCTATATCTTTGATTTTGGGGGAACGAAAATGACGGGTATGACAATATACCCTGTGTATTCCGTGATGTGTCTTACGATTAGATTCAGTTTGTCCATGGTTTTGATATGTATGGTTATCATAGGATTGTTTTTGTGACACAAATACAAACTGTTTCCTTTAAACTCAAAAACCATT
>JADBJO010013032.1:27500-30000 GCA_016801955.1 Conus betulinus
GCGTTACGCAGAGGAGAAGGCAGACCATTCCACAGAGCAGGTGCCAGGTAAGAGAAAGATCGATGGTCTAAAGATTTCCGGCCAGCAGAGGGGAGCCGAAGCAGACGACAATTGGTGGATGAGCGTAAGCTGCGAGACGGAACATAGAGATGAAGGAGGTCAAAGAGGTAGCAGGGAGCCAGATTATTCAGTGATTTGAAAACCAGGAGGAGAACTTTAAAGTCAATGCCAGACTGAATAGAGGGCCAGTGTAAGGGTAACAGAATTGGTGATATGTGATTTCGCGTGAAATGGTGTCTGATTATTATAAATGCAAAGGTGGTATGCATTATGTTGAATAATGTCTGCATTCGTTGTTGGAATATCCTAACAGCTGTCTGCCAGTAGTATGTATGCAGGCACCGACAGAAACTTCGCTGTTAGGTTTGTTTTTTTGCTGTTTTATTTCCCATACCTATCGCATCAGCAGGGCATGAAGGGCCACGGAGATGTGAGCCTGCTTTGATGAGGATCCGTCAGGTTACAGGATACGTTGAACGTGCTGTGGACTTTCCGTTTGACAGAGACTGAACGTCTGGGCAATACTCTGCTCTTTTCTTCTTGAGGCATCCCACCATCAGATTTCCTAACACCCTCAAAGACGCATCGGTTTATCAGATTATAAGAAACACAGGTGCAAGGTTTTAGTCCTATCACTTGAACTCATACCTTTATATAGGATGGAGAAATGCCGCATGTAAATGCTTCTGATGTAGATACTACTACTACTACTACTACTACTACTACTACTACTACTACTACTACACACAAGTCAGCCTTTGCTGTAGTCAGGTAGTGGGCAGGTCTTTAGACCTGCGTGGGTAGATAGGTGACCCCATCCTCCACGGGTCTCCCAGCCATGGGTAAATGGGTCCTGCTACCTTGAAGGCTGCTTGGGAAAGGCAAATGCTTCAGTAGTAAACCCCTAACAAAACATCCGGAATGGAGGCCCTATGACGGCTTGGTGGTGAACTCCATCATCACTCTGGCAGCTCCTGCAGTCCAGTCATGGTCAAGATGTTATGCCCTGCATCCCTCTTAGCAATAGCGACTCAGACTGAGAGGGGGGTCGTGGTGCTTGGGCAACCCACGGCCTCCATATACTTCTTTGCCCAGGATTCATTGACTCCACCTCTCCTTACTGCTTTCCCAAGTCCTGGGGCGTCAGGCGAGTGGCGACTGTGTCAGGTGGGAGGTGGCACTGGGATCTGCTAGTCATGGACCTGCACTCAGGCGGTCAGGGCAGGATGGTCGTCACTCTACTCACAGAGCAAAGTAGTAGGTTTCCGCAGCTACCTTGGCGATGGAGCAGCCCTATTTAAGGATAGCACTGCTCCCCCTCAAGGGGGGAGGGGGGGGCTAAAAAAAAGGTGGCCTAAAGAAAGCTTGCCTCATCCCATCCTGTCAGCATACCACAGCTGACCGGACACCTGACACTGCGGTCGGAATCATTCAATATCTACCACAAAGAACAAGCGCACTTCATGTGTTGGAGCTTGGAACTTCTGGACTCTAATGGACAACAGCAGGAGCGACAGACCAGAGCGTTGAACAGCACTTGTGGGCAAACAACTAAAACATTACAAAGTTGATATTGCTGCACTTAGTGAGACGAGCTGGCAGACACTGGACATACCACAGAAGAAGGAGCTGGATACACCTTCTTCTGGACATGAAGGCCCCTGAAGGATAAAATAGAAGCAGGAGTGGCTTTGCCATCTGCTCCTCGCTGGTCAAGAACCTAGAGTCTGTCCCAAAGGGAATTGGTGATCGTCTGATGACTCTGAGACTGCCTATCCAAGGAAAGCAGCACCTGACACACATCAGTGTGTACGCCCCACCATGACCCACACCTAAGAATAGAAGGAACTGTTCCACCATAGCCTCTAAAGCTTGCTACACAGTGCCCCAAAGGATGACAAGCTTTTACTTCTTGGGGACTTCAACGCTCATGTGGGCAGGGACTCCCAGTCTCGGCCGAATATCATCAACTCGCATGGAGTGGAACAGGAAAATTCAAATGGCCAGCTACTTCTTACAGTCTGCGCCGGGGTTGGTTTGGCCATCACCAACACACTGTTCCAGCTGCCAGACCTCCACAAGGCTACCTGGATGCACCCTCGCTCCAGACACTGGCACTTGATCGGGACTATGTGATCCTTAGGCGGCGTGACATCCAGGATGTCCACATCACAAGAGCAATGAGGGGAGCGGACTGCTGGACTGACCACCTGCTGCTGAGGTGCAACCTCTCCTTCTCCATCGCTAGCATCCACAGACGCCAGAAAGCCAACATCAAGAAGAAGCTGGATGTCCAGAAACGGAATGATCCGGTAACAAGAGAAACCCTTCGTGACCGACCTTGCGAAAGCAGCTCAATATTTTACCAGATGAAGCTGACCTAGAATAGGCCTGGGTAAACTTCAGAAACACAGTCTCTACCACTCTACCAGGCTGTCTC
>JADBJO010013032.1:47500-52500 GCA_016801955.1 Conus betulinus
TCATCCAATACAGTTCCCTCAGCTCCGTTACCTGGATGCAACAGGCTCTGGCATGACGCTGTCTGATATCTGCCACAACAGATATCTTATTCACGTCATCTTGCACACACTGTTCAATAGATCACATATCTAACATGACATTGTTAAATCTAAAAGTGTTAGACCTTAGCAACAACCAGCTGAAGCAGGTCAGCTTAGCATCTTTTCTTGGCTTGGAAATCTAGAAACATTGACGCTATCTAGGAATCCTCTCACTTCTCTGGTTAGGGTCAGGTCTTCTGCTGTCCAGCAAAACAGACTGACAACCATAGACCTGTCACATACCCCACTCACCTCGGTTGACGCTCAAGTCTTCTCATCCTTTCCTCAAATACGGAAACTGAACCTGACTTTCACTTCCGTTAGTATTTTTTCTCAGCAGTTTTTCAGTCTTTACCTCTCCTGGCTGAACTGTACATGGACGGCAGTCCCGTTAAAACTTTTCCAGCTGATATTTTCGCACATCTTCAGCATTTAGTTGTCATACACACGGGAATTTATAAACTCTGTTGTGATGACTTTTGCCTCCTGACTTTGATAGCGGTTCGTGCTGCGCCCCTAAAGACGAGATTTCCTCGTGTGAAGATTTACTCCTGTCGTGGACGTACCGTGCGTTTTTATGGATGATTGCTTCTTTATCTCTGTCTGGCAACTTATTCTCCTTCTGTATACGTTTGCCTGTCATGAAAAGAAGCTCTCTAACTGGCTTCAGTGTCTTTGTCATCGCACTAACCGCAGCAGATTTCCTGATGGGAGTGTACATTGCCATTATTGGAGCTGCTGATGACAGGCTCAGAGGTAAATACCTCCACTGTGACGACACATGGAAGAACAGTGTGACGTGTCATGTAGCTGGCTTTTTCTCTCTACTGTCGAGTGAGGTGTCTGCACTGATGATCTGGCTTATCACGCTGGATCGCTTCATTGTTCTTCACTTTCCATCATCAGCACTCTGCGATTTGAGAAAACATCATCACTTGTAGCTTGTGTCTTGACTTGGTTGGTTGGTTGGCTATTAGCTGTGTTCCCTTTACTGCCAATGACAAGACACTGGGAGTTCTACAGTCAGTCAGGTATATGCATTCCACTGCCTGTTACAAGACAGGAATTCAAAGGAAAACTGTATTCTGTCAGTGTCTTGATCGTATTTAATTTCACCTTATTCTTGCTAATCTCTTCAGGTCAAATCCTTATCTTCTGGTCAGTAAAGCGTAATTCATTGAACACGAACTCCACGAAAGTGTCACAGGATCTAACTATTGCCCGGCGGCTGATCAATATTGCTGTTACAGATTTCATGTGTTGGTTCCCCATTGGATTGTGTGGGATGTTGTCACTGGCTGATGTGTACCAATCCCTGGAGAAGTCAATGTCGCCCTGGCAATATTCGTTCTTCCTTTAAACTCTGCTATCAATCCTTTTATGTATACGTATAATACATGGGCAGAAAGAAGAAGCAATCCGAGAAAGCTAAAATGCTGACATGGCTGGAAGCTAATGTTCACGTGCTTACAGACCAACAGTGTGTTTAAGGGGGCAGTACTACTTAGCATAGAGCAATTTTAGTTTGATTTTTATATCTGAAGTAGTTTTCATCAGATTTCAATAAAAATTGGTCACTATACTGAAAGCAACATTGATCTTTTATAGAAAATTCTTGGTTTTATGTTTTATCATTTCTTGATTGTGTAATTAGTCAAAGACCATTTCTATAGCTACTGAATTCTATTTATAGTAACATACTACTCTGACCCATTTTATTCAGCTCTGAGTTCAGCTAGAGGTATAATTTTTTGCATGTAGCTGTAAAAGTAGTTTACCTGGATTATGAACCTCCAATACATCATTTCTACGGTAACTTTCTGAGTTTCACACTTTTTTTAAAAAATGCTACAATTTGTCAAAATATAACACAAATTAAAGTATCATAAAATCTAAGTTATCACAGGTATAACCCTGAATGAGGTTCACAATCCAGCTTTTTATATGTAGAAATGGCACACAAAATTTCATAGCTCTAGCTTGGAAATAACAGAGAGATATGATTACCAATGTTGAAGAAAATGTCACTTTTCGGCGAAAAATGTCGTTGATAAAAATAGGTTGCAACATACATTTGTGAGGTCAATAGCAGCCTGCCTGGTATGGAAACCCCTCCAGTTCTGCTAGTTCTTCTCTGCCTAGCCTCTGAAGCCTCTTCTCCTTCTGTACTCCTTGGTAGCCATAGGGGCCCTGCGCTGTGCTGTCAGAATGTGGCTCGTGTCTTTAGCGTGAAGGAATCGCTCGGTAAACAACCCACAGACAGGCCTAGCTTCTCCAGGATGTGCCCAAGAGTGTTGGCACCATCATTGAAAACACACACAGCAATAGCTACTGCAGTGTTGACAACTGTCAGGCCATTGTTTTTTGTTTTGGGGCTGTATTTCCAGATCACACTGTTGATACTCTCATTAGCATTCTGTGTATAGCCTTCTAAAACACTTCTGTAATAACTCAGTCTTTGCTAGATCCTCGAACACTGGCCTGATGGCTTCCATGACTGCATGTGGTAGATTGTTTTTGTGCCTGTATGTATCTAGAGTGTTGTTTGCTTCTGCTTGTTTGAATGTGCACCATGTAATGGAACACATGTTGTGGTAGTGTCTGTGTCTGCCCATGTCATCAAGCTCATCAGACGAGAGCTTGTGGAAGAAAATGGCCCAGACAGCTTCTCTCATCTTGTTTAGGTCATGCTTGTGTGCTCTGATTGCATTTCCATAGTAGATTTGGATTTTATTGATTGCCTCATCTGTCAGCCTACCCTTCCCTCCTAGTGTTTTCCCATCAGCTAGTGCCCTGCCCTTCATCCCTTTCTTCAAACTGCGTAAAAATTGGGCAAAAATGTTTTGATCTAAAATCCCTACATCAATGATTCTGTTCCCTTCTACTTTTTCATTTATCTCAATACCATCATCAATGGTATCATCATCATCTTCACTGTCAAAACTAGAACTTGATGACTGATCTGCTTTACAGTACCTGTTGAAAAGTTTGATCTCTGACCGAGTGGGCGTGGCACTTGTCGATCTCTTGGATCCTGAAGAGCCAGGCTGGCTGTCAATAGAAGTGTCCACACGAACAAAGTCTTCCTCCACTGACTCGACACTCACTTCACACTCATTTTCTGACTCTCTGCAGTCCCTTTTGCCTTTTTTGTGTTGGTTTCCACAAAATCAGCGCGTTTTCCTGCGCTTTCCATATCCCTTGGGGTCTGAAGGCGTGTTCGTGGCTTGTAGAACAAGAAAATCGATCGAAAATAGTGCTAAAATCCACAACGCACGCTACCAGTCAGGGAGCAGACATAGCGGATGACGTCACTATAGGGAGGCGTTATTATCTGCTGTTAGCGAGGGAGTAGCTTCGTATTTTCGACAGCTGTGTTGCGAGTCAAAATTGCCAGAAATCTTCGTCGAAAGTGTTATTTTTGGGCACACACATCCACCTACGTTGGAAGGCTCTTATTCCAAAACTACTTGGAATAAACGAAAAAAGTTAAACTGCATATGAAAATATATAGTTTAAAGATTGTTTTCAGTACTATTGTTTGAAGTATTTCAAGAAAACGTTTTTTTTTTTGTCAATTTCTAGAACTGCCCCCTTAAATACTGCTTCTGTGCATTACAGATATGTATACTTACACGTGTGTGCGTATACGCGTGTATACGCGTGCGTGCTAGTGCATGCTCGCTGACGTGCGCGTGGCGTGCGTGCTGTGCACGCACGCACGCGCGTGTGTGTGTTTGTGTGTGTGGTGTGTGTGTGTGTGTGTGTGTGTGTGTGTGTGTGTGTGTGTGTGTGTGTGTGTGTGTGTGTGTGTGTGTGTGTGTGTGTGTGTGTGTGTGTGTGTGTGTGTGTGTGTGTGTGTGTGTGTGCAATGTGAAAATGTACTGCATACCAGAGCTGACCATGTAAGACCCCCATTTCACGGCAGTCATCTCGTAGATATCACCTCTCCAAATAGGTCATGAGAAACACATACACTTCATTGAAGAAAAAAATTCTATAAACACGCCAAAATATCGTTAAAATCTATCTTCCCCACAACCTTGTTCAAACACAAAAATGTTGATCGCTTTTATAAACTGGAAAACCACATAAGATGGAATATCTCTGAATTAAGATTTTTCAGAGTTTGCTATAAAGTGTTCATGTCTGACATCATGTCATTCCCAGCACTTTTGAATAACATGTTGCATAGGTTTGGAAGGGTTTGAAAAGAAAAGTTTGTTATCCCTTTGCAAGTTACATTCCCCTTTGCCATAGGTTCTTGACATAAGCTGGGGGCTTCGGGTTTAAGGTCAGTGTGAGGCATTGAGAATCTGTTCACCTTTTGAACTGTGGCATTCTTAAAAGTTGGTCTACCACTTATTTGCCTCGAAATTCTGTCTAAATGTACAGGTCGTCTGCTACATTGAACTGCAACTGCAACTGTCTCAGATACCGATACGAGAGGGGACCTAAGCAAAAGATATCCGGTTTCAATTTAGTTTACTGCTGGAACAATTTCAGTTAAGGGACTTGAGGTTCCGGACAGCAATGGCCCCCCAAGCAGAACGGGAGTTAGACAGAATGAGAAAGTCTTTGTGAGTTCATTTAGAAACCATTGCAAGAGCCAAGGTTAATGCTATCAGCTGAGCAGTGTAAATGGAAATGTCAGTGGGGATGTGTCTAGAACATCTCTGAGAAGGTGTTGCACAAAGTGCAACAGAAACAGCCTCCTTTTCAGATTTGCTGCCATCGGTAAATATTCATCGGAAGGCTGAAAACCTATTACAAAGTTCGAGCCTGAAAACTCTTGTAGACTCGAGTTGCTGGAGGTCTTTTGTGATATGAGCCTGATCAAAGCGATATCAGCGATGAGGAGAATCCATGTTGGTTCATCAGGAAATTTGGTCGAATCACTCACGGTCGAATCAGAAGCC
>JADBJO010013033.1:0-2500 GCA_016801955.1 Conus betulinus
AATCCAGGCCTCAGCAGAAATAGGTGCAGGCTAAAGGTTGCTGGCACCCAGAAGAGGAAACCGCCTTGTCGGCACCAGGAGTTGCGATCCCAAATTCCACATGCTGATGGGAGATGTTTACTGAGTGTAAACATGTCGTGCACGTAGATGTCCCCCGCCGCTTGGGGGGAGGGGTTGGAAAGGGAGGATGGATGTCTCATCGCTCCTTTCTCTTTGAAGCTGAGGAATGGATAAGAGAGAGAGAGAGAGAAAGAGAGAGAGGAGAGAGAGAGAGAGAGAGAGAGAGCAGAGGAGTGCGACACCACATGTACGCCTCCTCTTCCTCTCACAGTGCAACACACACACATGTAAATACATCTCATCTCTCTCTCTCTCTCTCACACTCTCTCTCTCTCAGCCTCACATGTACATACTGGCACATACACAAGCACGCACGCGCACAAACTCACGCACACATGCGCCCGCACTTGCACTCGTGCACGAACGAACAGCAAAAAAAAAAAAAAAAAAAAAAAAAAAGTATGTAGGATCAAAGAGGAACGCGAACAATCATACAATGCAATGGTGTCTCTTAACACCGGCATTCACTGTTTTGCTTTCCACCTTTTCAATGAAACTAATCTGCTCGGATGTCACTTAACCAGTAGGTGAATGACGGTGTATCAGGGACCAATCGCCAGGAGGTTTACAGAATTCAGCGAATCATGTGGCCCGGCACATGTTCCAACTTAATTACATAACAAAAGAGTCAGAGTTGAAAAACAAAGTTTAACAAACTTTGATTATTCTTTGATTTTAGATTTTTTCCCGTTTATTTTTAATACAAAGAAGATAAATGTTTTGTTTTTATGGGAATACAGGCCAGAAGAGAGATCTTCTTTTGTTTACCGAACCACCCTGCTTATTTGTACGCCTCGGTTGCTGTTTTCTCCATAAATGTCAGCAGCCTGTGATTGGTACATAATATGATAGGTATTAATGTGCACAAAGACGAGTGCCTGGATAAAGGGAGATTATCACGGTGATCTTGCCATCCAGACACTGAGCACGTGGTCTTGAGAATGTGGCACTAGAATAATGGACAGGGAGCTGGGTGTAGTGGGCTTCCGCAATCAGAGAGTGGTGAGAAATGGCGAGAGCATCAACGCACAAAGATGCAGTCCTACTGTTTTGACTGTTAGGAAATAGGCGACTGCCATGTCCGAGGGCAACAGAATACTACAGGGTATGCACGTGCGTTCAGTCATTGTCACATTTGCACGAAAAAAAAAAAAAAAATGGAAAATGGGCATTTCCCGCACCTAATACGTACACACCATCTTCAGTGGCGTTATGCATTCCCATGAAATGAAATGAAAGCCAAATCAATCTATTCAACTCAACCAGTCATCAAACCAAACAGCGATTTTGCTGCCTCCCCCCCCCCCCCCCCCCCCCCCCTCCAAGTATTAAAACTGCACAGCCGTTTCAAGGCAAAACAAAGCCTCTTCTCTCCACCACTTACCACCCTTTTCATCCCTGTCTACCCCCTCCCCTACCCCCTCCCCGCCCCCCCCCCCCCCCCTCTCTCTCTCTGTCTTTCTTGTGCATTTCTATCACGATACCGTTTTCTATTTATATCATGCCATTGTTTTTTGTCATTTCTTTTGTTTTTGTATCTTACTGTATTGGGAAAAAACCATTGAGAAAGCAAGGAAGGTTGAATGGGGCGACCAGTGTGTATGTGTGTGTGTATGTGTGTGTGCGTGTGTGGTGTGTGTGAGGATTGCACATGTGGTGGTGAGAGGGAAGGGGAGGGGATGAGGCGGTGGAATGGGGAGGGAGAAGGCATGACAAAGGCTGGTAAGAATACCCGGGGGTGGTGAAAGGGGGAAGAGGATATATGGTATCAGTGAGAATGGCAAGGACAGGCAGATTTCTTAGGATGTGCTGTGAAGGATAGATGGCAACACGAAACTACAAACGTTCCATTTTCACGGAGGAAGGTTATGTCTGATTCCCCATTAGAGAAGTGCACACACACGTAGCCTACATGTGTGTGTGTGTGTGTGTGTGTGTGTGTGTGTGTGTGTGTGTGTGTGTGTGTGTGTGGCGTGTCTGTGCGTGTGTGTGTTTGTGTGTGTGTATGTGTGGTGTGTGTGTGTGTGTGTGTGTGTTTGTGTGTGCGCGTGCGTGCGTGCGCGCGCGCGCGCGCGCGCGCGTGTGTGTGTGTTTTATGTGTGTGTGTGTGTGTGTGTGTGTGTGTGTGTCGCGTGTATTGCGTGTGCGTGGGTGTGTGTGTGTGTGTGTGTGTGTGTGTGTGTGGTGGTGTGTGTGGTGTTGTGTGTGTGTGCGTGCGTGCGTGTGTTTGTGTGTGTGTGTGTTGTGTGTGTGAAAGGAAGGGAGCGCATGGACAGATAGATAGACAGATACATAGATATCTTTCTCTCCATCTGTCTACACACCACACACACAACACACACACACACACACACACACACACACACACACACATCTCTAT
>JADBJO010013033.1:10000-12500 GCA_016801955.1 Conus betulinus
ATGGATTCATAGATAGATACGTTTGTGCGTGTGCGTGCACGTGAGTGCGTACATACATGTGTCCGTGTAGGCGGGCACACGTGCGGGCCTGTGAGTGTGTGTGTGTGTGTGTGTGTGTGTGTGTGTGTGTGTGTGTGTGTGTGTGTGTGTGTGTGTGTGTGTGTTAGTGGCAAAGGTGCAAGGGATACAGGACTGAATTTAACGGGAAGATTTCTTTTTTATGTCCTTTTTTCTGTGTGTGTGTCTGTCTGTCTGTCTGTCTGTCTGTCTGTGTCTGTCTGTCTGTCTGTGTGTCTGTGTCTGTGCGCGCGCGCGCGTGTTGGGTTTCGCAATTCTATCGACTTTCTTGTGATTACTATGACTCAGTGTAGTCGTTAACCAATGAGCGATGGAGGCTGGGCGAATGTGAGTCAGCCAGCTTTGTGATTAGACACTACTTCCTTGTGCTGGCGACCAGGCAGACGTTTCATTGGACGATTGGCCCAGGCATTCATCAGGTGGAAACATAAGCCTGTTTTGTCAAGAAATCAGATTTTCATTGCATTCGACGACAGACTCTGTTACTTCATGTTTCCAAATCTTTTCTCAGAAGGGAAAAAAAGAAGCACGCCTTACAAACTGAAAATGAAATGGTTTCGAAAATCAAAAGGATATGTATGCGAGAGATGCACTTTTGACTTTTTCATGCTTTAAATTAATTTATCGAAAAGCATGCTCTTTCTCTCTCTCTCTCTCTCTCTCTCTCTCTCTCTCTCTCTCTCTCTCGCTCTCTCTCTCTCTCTCTCTCTGTATGTTTCTGTGTGCAGGCATTTGTTGATATATGTTTACGTGAGTATGTGTGTTCGTGTGTATGTGTGTTTTGTGTGTGTGTGTACGCGCACGCGCGCCAGTGTGTGTGTGTGTGTGTGTGTGTTGTGTGTGTGTGTGTGTGTGTGTGTGTGTGTGTGTGAGTGCGTGCGTGCGTGCGTGCGTGCGTGTTTTGCATATAAAGACAATATATTGACAGTTAAGACCTGCAAGCATAGCCTAGATCAAGTAAGCATCAACCGTGCGTGTGTGTCGAAACAGCTGCCATCTTAAAAGCGAATATCGGCAGACGTATTCGCAGCCAACACAGCCGTATCTTTGTGCCTTCAGATTGGGGCCCAGTCTGTATATAATGACATCTTATCGCACTCCAATTTAAATGTCTGGGAAGGCTGAAGGAAAACGACTGCCACCAGACATAGAAGCATTGATATCTCTCTGAAAGTTTACCGCCAGCTCAAGTCAGCTACCTCTTCTGCTGTGAGCCACAGGGTAATAATGACATGCGGGTTTCCCCCCCCCCCCCCTTTTTTTTATTTTACTCTCTCTGATATGATTACGTTGTAATTTGTTTGAATTGAATTCTGTCGCCATCTGTCTCATTTTGGCCACTGTTTGTGTGTTCGTCTGCCGCCCTCTTCCCGTACGTGCGCGCGTGCCCACGAGCACATATCCACGTGTGCATACACACACACACACACACACACACACACACACACACACACACACACACACACACACACACACCGCGTGCGCATACACACACAAATACACACTCACACACACAAAAGCAAGCAAGCGCACGCACACACACGCACGCACACACACACGCAAACATATGCACACACGCGCCCACGCGCATGCACGCGCATGCAAGCGCACACACACACACACAAACGCACACGCGTGCACGCACACACACGCACGCACGCGCACGCAAACACACACACACGTGCGCACGCGCATGCACGCGCGCACACACACACACACACACACACACACACACACACACACACACACATTGCTCATCTGCCCACACACAAACACTCTCTTTCTCTCTCTCTCTCTCTCACACACACACACACACACACACGCACACACACACACACACACACACACACACACACACACACACACACATACACGCACGCGCGCGCGCGCGCGCAGGCGCTCACATTCATTTAAAAACTGATCAGCAGCAAAATACTACAACCATGTTGAAACGAAATCAAATCATAAAGACCGTTTTTCCCACAAAAGGGAAATTTGGTCAAATTATATATTTTATTCTGAGATTAATCTGAGGTGGAATAACATGTCGCAAGTTCAAGACAAACTCAAGACGAAGTTTTCAATCGCAAAAAAAAAAGATAATAATAATAATGATTACTTTCTTATGATCACATTTCCCGGAGACCAGTCTCTTCACACTTTGTCTACCTTGAAAATTGCTTTTTTTTATCATCCAAAATGTTATGCTATTTATAAACAAGACTTTTTCGTGTTGTGTGTGTGTATATATATATATATATATATATATAAATATATATATATGTGTGTGTGTGTGTGTGTGTGTGTGTGTGTGTGTGTGTGTGTGTGTGTGTGTGTTTATTATAGAAAATAATTTCAAAAATGAATGGCGAAAATTATTTGTAATCGTTGAAATCCGATGCAGTAATCAATGAATCTCTCT
>JADBJO010013033.1:15000-17528 GCA_016801955.1 Conus betulinus
AATGTCAGGCGAAACGTTTCAGAGTTATCCCCCCCCCCCCTTCCCACTCCTCCAACCCCTAAATGCATCGAACCCTGGAAGCAAACGAAGTTTTACACCGTCGTCAAACAAACAAAACAGAAAGCTCCTACTAATCCATTTGCCTAGCTGGAATGCTGCCTTTATTTTGCTTGGATTTTTGGCATGGCATTTATACTTCCTATCTTTAGCTAGCAGCATTTGTGATTCTCTGACAGGTAGTAGCCAATCTGGCACCTGGGTGTTTTGTTGTTATCCTAGCGCCAGCAGCCCAGGAGAAGCTATCAGTATCAAGTCACTGTGCAGCCACTCACCAGAGAAGGCACTGCCCTACTGCTGAAAATCTTCACTGATGTTCAGAAGCACCTGTTCTGATGGAGCGCGCTACTTTCTGACCATTGTCTATGGTGCTAGCGACCGTGCCATGAAATTTTGTTGTTTGTTGTTTTTTTTTCTGCTTGAGTAATTGTCCCCGACCCCCCCCCCCCCCCCCCCCCCCCCCCCCCCTCCCTTTTTTGTTTGCTTTTTTGTTTGGGTGACTGTCCGGAGTTTTATTTGTTTAGGTAGGAGGTGCGTTTGTGTGCATGCGTGTGTGTGTGTGTGTTGTTGTTGTTGTTGTTGTTGTTTTGTTTTTTTCCGAATGTACCCATTTATCAGATTAACGTAATTCCCCACATGACTGGTAGCCTGAACTTTAAAAGTGTGTGCAGATATTCGCTTAAGAGTGAAGGAGTGAGCTGACTAATGATGACGTCCATTACACTGTCTGTTCATTTTTCTTTTTCATCTAATGACACGAAACAGTGCAAAACGAGACCGAGGGCAAAAAATACAGGAAAAACACTGACTTTTTATATTCCCAACCCCCCCCCCCCCACTCCACCCTTTCCTCCATCAGTCCTCCACCCCTCCACCCACTCTCTGGGGGGAGAAGAGCCCGACAGAGTGTCTGTCTCACAGAGAGCGTAGATGGATCATGAATGACGTCATAGGCCAGCTCCCAACACTCCAGCGTCCTCCCAACAGCCCCGCTCGTCCGTTTTTGCCCTCCCTGTTTCCCCTCCCCCCCCCCCCCCCCCCCCGCCCCCATCCGGCCGACCTCACTTCCACCTCCACCCCTACCCCTCCTATGCCGTCCCCTTTTCTCTCTGTCCCTGGGGAATTTAGAGCTGCCTTGTTGATTTCACCCTTTCAGATTTCTGACTTTGATATTTTTCGTCAGAGCCAAGGAGATGTTCTGAGCTGCTACTTTTTTCCCTTTTTTTTTTTTTTTTTTTTGCGTGAAATAAATTTTGACATTTACTGCCTTACACATACACGGACACACATGCTGGCTGCACTCGCACGTGTGCATACACACAGACAAGTAGATATGAAGGTACACACGCACACACGCACACACATATCCGGGCATATCTGTACATGCACGAACACACACTCACACACATACACACATACACGCACACACATACACATACACACACACACGTACACACACACACACACACACACACACACACACACACACACACACACACACACACACACACTTCAACAATTTATTCAGGACTGAATGACGAACAGTATAAAAACACAGTTCCTCTCCTGGTACAGATGAAATGGGCAACGACACGCATTGCACGCACAACAATTCAAAGTAGCACACTGCTCGCGCAGCGAAATTTCGCTCAAATGTGTACAGGCACCTAGACACCTATAATGACACAAATGCACAAGGACGCGCGCGCACACACACACACACACACACACACACACACACACACACACACACACACAATTCTCGTTGTTCAGACTTGCAGATCATGACATCGCCTTTTCCACACGCGACATGACCTGATGACAGCACTAACACTGAAGTATTTTGCCAGCCACCGTGCGGTGTGTGACCTGACACCAATCATACGCAAACCTGGGATTCGCCCTCCGATGCACGTTGTCCAGACTGCCGTAGACGAGCACCAAGCCACAAGAGTTGATTACCAGGCATAGTGGGAGATAGTTGAATTTGGCACTGTAGCACATTTCGATGAAGGCATCGAAGGGCACTGCCACTTCGACCAGGAAGACATGGCGATCAGTCCGGTCACTGATGGCGACGTCAGGTCTGGTGACGCTGGTGACGAAGGCATCCGAGTCGGTGTCACTGATGCTGGTGACGTCAGGTCTGGTGGCGCTGGTGACGAAGACATCAGAGTCGGTGTCACTGATGCTGACGTCAGGTCAGGTGGCGCTGGTGACGAAGACATCAGAGTCGGTGTCACTGATGCTGACGTCAGGTCTGGTGGCGCTGGTGACGAAGACATCAGAGTCGGTGTCACTGATGCTGACGTCAGGTCTGGTGACGCTGGTGACGAAGGAACGCGTGCCTTGTCAGGCACGTGTCTTGATCACCTGAAAAGTCGGAAAACAGGGATGTGTGTTGCAGTCACCTCAACCAGTCTGTTGTGCCTTGCTGGGTGCAGAGCTTGGACATTGTACAGCCTTCAGCA
>JADBJO010013033.1:20173-25173 GCA_016801955.1 Conus betulinus
TGTTAATCCAAGCACATTGCATCTGAATTTGAGGAATGGAGAGGGGGGAGGATTCTGGGCCTGAGCCAGAACTACTCTGCACCCTGTTCCCGAAAACACTCCTTGGTGAGGGATTGGGGCCAGATCCAGAAGCTTCCCATGGAGTGAAGAGAGACACGTGGCTGGGTCCACCTTCCTTGTCTCATACGGCGCTAAGTTTGGCTGCGCGCCCATGTTCGTTCCACTGGACGTTTGTGGACTATGCCCCAAATCACTCAGCACACGAATCGTTTAGGAACGGAGGGAAGGAGAGTGAGGGGGACAGGTCCAGAATCATTCGGCCCTTAGATTCAGGTACAATATGTATTGTATACGTTTTATTGTTTGGGACACTTTGCAAATTATACAGGAATTAGGGATTTGAGGAATTGGGGGTTTGGGGATTTGTGATTTTAGAGAGAAGAGGGAGAGGGGCGTGGGGGGTGGGGTGTCTGTGTTTGGGGCACTTGCCCTTTCTCACCAGCCGGAGAGTGACTTTGGGCATTGGGTGATGACAGAACGTTACAGTTCTGCAGTGCCTGCACCTCTCACTGACTCCTGAAAACAGGAGGGACCTATCAAAGTGGGAGTGGGATGGACGCACAAGAGGAAGTGTACTGACCATTTGTGCTGGCTGTTATACGTCATGGTTTCCAATACCTATGAATAGTTCCATGCATTTTGATTAGCTAAGGTACGTCATGATCACTGAACACTCTACAATCCTCAATGATCGTTGACTGGTTGTGCTGCGCGCATGTTTTTTTTCTTCAGCCTTCCATTTAATGAAATATGAATAGTCAGAGTTTTGTGTGGGGTTCAAAATGGTGATGCGAGGGGGGGAAAACGAGAAAAGCTACGCGAAAAAGACTGGAGGTGGATGGAAAGTGGTTTGTGGAAGTAAAGGAAGGATACGTTTCTATGCTGTTGTCATGGCCATGTGCAGATTGATTGTGAATCTCTGCTGGCAGCGAAGACTGTGACCTTGTGACCAGAGTCGACCTTGGCTCTGTCTGGATCGATTCAACTTGAGATCAGAACCCTCTCTTGCTGTTCACCTTAATCATACGCCCACCGCAGAGTCAAAGAACATGACTTTGATTATTTCAGCAACAACACACACACACACACCACACACACACACACAGGCGCGCGCGCGCGCACGCACGCACACGCCACGCACAGAGAGAGGAGAGAGAGAGAGAGAGAGAGAGAGAGTGATGGAGAGAGAGAGAGACTTCCATACAAAAAAACAACGCGCGCGTGCGCTCACGTACATGCATGTATTTGCTCGCATTCGCACACGTTGATGTGGAAGTAATTATGGTTTTTGGAGTTCCGTTTTGTAGCAATGGCATGAAATACTATCGGGTTTGCAACGTGTCCTTCACATCACAAAGAAAACAGAATGTCCTTCTCCTTGACATTTCATCTGATACACACACTTAAATTGATATCTACCGTATTTCCACCTTTTTTCAGTCTCCATAAAACGCAAATTACCAGAGGAAAAAAAAAAAAGCCATGAAACGAAATAAAACTGCAAACAAAGGTGACTGCCTGGCAGAACGCAGAGGTGGGGGATGGAGGGAGGAGTAATGGGGTGAGGCGGAGGGGCAATACTTAGAAAGAAAGAAGGAAAAAAAAGAAAAAACAGGACGAGGTATGGTGCGGAGAGAGAGAGGAGAGGAGAGAGAGAGAGAGAGAGGAGAGAGAGAGAGAGAGAGAGAGAGACAGGCAGACAGACAGACAGACAGACAGACACAGACACAGAGAGAGACGAGGAGGGAGAGAGAGACAGAGAGGAAGAGAGAGAGAGAAGAAGACAGAGACAGAGAAGACTGACGAGGATTTATCTGACCCGTTCATTGCGGCGCGCTGAGTGTTATGATCAAAACAGATCATTCATTGTTTTGTTTGTTTAGATCAGATTTGCTTCGCTTTTAAATTGATTTCATCTGAAGAAAATACGAAATGAGGCAGGGAACAGTAAACAAGAAACAACAAACAAGTAGGGTAACTCTTGCTCCCATAAAAAAAAAAAAAAAAAAAACATAACTCGAAAAGAATGCCGCTTACGACACCGAATCGCCTAGCAGATATGACAGCACAAAGCACACAGAACAAACAAGGAAACATCCCCTTGTTTCCTTGTTTTCTTGTTTGTTCTGTGTGCTCTGTAATGTCAATGTCTGCTAGGCGATTCGGCGTCGTAAGCAGCATTCCTTTCGAGTTATGTTTTCTTGTGGGAGCAAGAGTTACCGGCCCTACTTGTTGTTTGTTGATTTCATCAGCTTCAATTAGGTTCGGTTTCATTGAATAAATTGGGCTGCTCGGTTTGTGCCTGCTAACGTCGGTAGAAAAGTTGTTTTTTTTTCTTAATGGTCTTAATTCAGTGATGCATGTGCATGGGTAAATGAACCTGCCGCGTTCTTAAGAACTCCTGCATGTTTTCACCCCGTCCATGCCATACGTATATTTCCAACACATATTCCTCTCTTCCTTTCATCCTTATCCATATGTACTGTGGCACCAACGACCCAGCAACACTAATTAGAATTAGGCACTAATCGATGTTGAACTGGTTTCAAAGTACTTTCAGTGTAATTAGCTTCTGGATTTTTTTTTTTTTTTTTTTTTTGTTTTTTGTTTTGTTTTTGTATGACGTGTGTATTTTTCTTCTTCTTCTTCCTAAAAGGCTGGTGCACTCAAAAACGAGTAGGTTTGAATAAAACGGAAAAAAAAATGCGCGCAGTGTTTTCACTTTTAAAGTGTCAATCAAGCGTACGCTTGCACACGCTCAAAGAATGACATATCCCTGTTATTTTCTTCCGGCTTATCGATTTTCTTCCACCGGACACGAAATCATGGCGAAGTTTCGATTTGCGTTCGTGTTCCTGAGCATTCTTTGCAGCGTGCACGGGGACAAATGACCTAAATCCAGTGAATTATTTGGTCAAACGTTCCGAGCATTCTTTACAGCGTGCACGAGACAAATGACCTAAATCCAGTGAATTATTTGGTTAAGGTCGTCAGAGAATTCCTACTACTTTAATGTTCCTGTCCAACTGGTACCAGGGCCCAAATATTGCCCACAACAATTGACTTCTGCCTTCGTTCCCACCCCTATCCTCTTCTCATGAGAGCCTCCACAAAAAAATGTTCTTTTGAGTCAAATCCAAGATGGCTGAATGTCAACCAAGGGAATAAATCGTTCGTTTATATTTGATAGTAACAACCTAGGAGTTATTTATTTGACAACAGTAAAGTTTAAAAAAATCGAAACTACACTTTAATACTGGTTCTGAAGCTAGATATAGGCCTACTCAAATAGAAAAAGGACAAACAACACCCAAAAACATTCAGATAATCAAAGTAGGGCGGTTTACATTCAGATAAGTAGGGCGGTTTTCTTCGTACAGTTTCACCTTCATCATGCCCTCTCCTCTCTCATTCTCCCCTCAATCTTCAAGAGCAACATTCTCAAACTATCCGCCGAGCATCCGGATGATAATACAATGTTAGAATCATCTCCCTTTATCCGTGTTCTCATTTCTTGGGGGGGGGGGGGGGGGGGGGGGGGGTGGGGGGGGGGGGGGGTGGGGGGGGGGGTTTAACACAGTCTTAGTTTAAGAGTGTGGGGAGGAAGGGGGAGGAGGGTCGCGGGAGGGTGGAGAAGACTGGAACATGGACTGAGATGCTGTAAGTTGACCTGCATGTTTTCTCTTTGTTCTATGGTGCCGATTTTTGTATTTCTGTCGTTGGTTTGGTGTAGCTTTTCTGTTCTGTGTGTGTGTGTGTGCGTGTGTGTGTGTGTGTGTGTGTGTGTGTGTGTGTGTGTGTGTGTGTGTGTGTGTGTGTGACTTTAAACAAACTCCTGTGCTGTTTATTGCTATAGGTGAATTTCTGGAAATCGGGATCAAAATGGCGACGGACTACTCTCACAAACGTGTGCCAATCAGAGAGGCTTTCTATTCATGAACAATTACTGTTGAGAAACAAGAAACAGAACTCTTCTTCTTCTTCTTCTTCTAATGAGTTGGCAAAGTTCGCAGTGCCTCTGCCACCCGCAACAGTTTTTCAAGTGGCTCCGCCGAACTTTTTTTTTTTTTTTTTTTTTTTTTTTTTTTGCGCTTCAGGGCCTCGAAAGTGGGTCAAAAAGTGACCTGATGTCTGTATCCCAGCATCCCAAAGTATCTCTTCTTCCGTGCAGCAGATAATGCTTTTGTGCAGAACAGGGTTTTGGAATAGTGTGGATGACCCAGGAAGTAGGAAATGAGCAACAGTTCATTGCGGAATTTAAAGACAGACAGGCTTATTTGTTCTTTTAAACAGAATTGGCTCTCAGATATGGAAAGTAAAGAAAAAATATCGCTGGGTTTTCTCATTTAAGAATGTGTTCCATTCTAAAAAAGTTTCTCAATGTCATAACAGATAGATGGCACAGAATAAATTACGCAAGATTTAGGTTGAGAACTTTAGGTTTTAATGCAAACAAAAGATGGTTGAATGTGAAACATCCACAGAATCTCCTTGTCCTGCATGTAGACATATTATTGATGACGACGAAGAACACTTTCTGTTCCACTGTACTGCTTATAATGAAGTGCGGACAAATTGTTCATTTTTCCAGTTAGATATAGCGAAAACACAAAATGTCGCTGGCGTGTTATCATCAGATGATGAACTTGTAATTAAATCAGTTGCGAAAATTCATCGCGGAAGCATTGAAATTAGACAGATGAAGGATAGTGAAGTTTAAGATAATACATTATAAGAGATATCTGAATGAATATTATCATTCATTGCATGTGGAAGAGATCAGTAAAAATACAATAACATCATTTAATTGAGTAGATGGTCGAGTCAATCTTGAAGAGATCGGTAAAGATACAATGTCATCATTTGATTGAGTGGATGGTCGAGTCAGTCTTAAGTTTTTTTTTTTGTTTGTTTGTTTTTTGTTTTTATTGTTTTGTTTT
>JADBJO010013033.1:35173-54511 GCA_016801955.1 Conus betulinus
GAAATTCCCATTCCCAGTGGTGTTGATCAGCATCCTTTATGACAGTTGAAAGGGGAGGGGAGGGAACTGAGGAAGGCATGGAAGAAGGAAGAGAAAAAACAAAAAACATTACGCTCTAGCTTATTCCCCGTTGAAGATCGGTTCCCGGACAAAACGTACCTTTGTTTTCACTCGAGATCTGCCGTTTTTTTATCAATCTGTTGCATCCATAGAGAAGTATGACTATCACCGGTGACACGTAGGGTGGGAAACTGGTGGACCTGGTTTTTCCAGAGAACGTGGAGTCTTGTCATGACAGGCATAGCCAGGGAGAGCATCGGGTCCGCCTCCCATGATGAGCCACGTCCTTCCTCAATGATGAGCCACGTCCCTTCCTCAATGATGAGCCACGTCCCTTCCTCAATGATGAACCACGTCCTTCCTCAATGATGAGCCACGTCCTTCCTCAATGATGAGCCACGTCCTTCCTCAATGATGAGCCACGTCCTTCCTCAATGATGAGCCACGTCCTTCCTCAATGATGAGCCACGTCCTTCCTCAATGATGAGCCACGTCCTTCCTCAATGATGAGCCACGTCCTTCCTCAATGATGAGCCACGTCCTTCCTCAATGACGAGCCACGTCCTTCCTCAAAGTGGACCCAAGATACAAAAAGTGGTCCACTTCCTCCAGTGTCTGTCCCTAAAGCGTTGTGGTGACTGCTGAATGTTTTGTACAACTTTTGACCAGCATTTGGCTTTTCTCTGAGCTGATTTGTTCTTTTTCCAGGTGCCTGATGCTTTCACCAAATTAGTAATGACTTTTTGAAGTTCTGTTTCGCTGTCTCCCAACGGCACGGTGTTATCAGCGAGGCTAAGGATGCTGAAAGGTCACCCGCCAATCCATATGGAAGTCTCGAGATCCAGAAGTCTTTCCTGTATCTGATTTTCTAGGTAGTTATTGAACAGACTGAGGGACAGGAGATAGTCTTGAAACTCTAAGTGGTTGTTGAAAAGAAATTCCTGCTGATGTTATTTAGGAGAACTGTGCTGTTTGCCTCTGTGTAGAATACTGCTTCGACTTGGATGATGGTCGTTATGGTTGTAGTCTCTTTCTGACCTGTGTCTAACCGTTACATCAGACTCTGTCAAAGGTATTCTTTAAGCCAGTGTGAAAGTCGATGAAGCTGTGGCAGACATGACATTCATATATCTGTGTGCCTCTGTGTGTAGGGCAGAAGAATGGAAAGTGAGGGGGGGGGAGGGATAGAAAGGGGGGAGGTGGATGCAGGAGCAACTAAGCCTGTACGTATGTTATCACAACTTAATCACGCGCGCGTGCGCGCGCACACACACACACACACACACACACCCACACACACACACACACACGCGCGCGCGCGCGCGCGCGCGCGCGCGCGCGCGCACGCACATATACACAGAGCTCCATTTTGTACCCTCATCTCCTCCCCCACCGATACCCCACTCCCCGCCTCTTACCCCCCAACACACACCTGTCCCTCACCATACTCACCCGCCCCACATTAACCACACCACCACCATCCATTTCAAAACAGAATAGATCAGAATGGATCAGAATGGGTCGTGCTTTCACAGCCTAGTGATCAAAGAGAATAACCAAGACGTCTGTTGAAAGGCCTATAATGGGACGGGAGTTTGGGAGAGGCAGTGGATGCAGGGGAAGGTGGGGGGAGGGGGGGGGGGAAGAGGGAGAGGGTAGGCAGTAGGAAAAGGGTGAGGGGGTCCAAGGATACAGGAAGAGGGCGCAGCGCTGTTTCCGCTTTCTCAACCTAGTTCACCCCCGCCCCCATCCCCAACCACACTCTTCCCTCCCAGGAGATAAATACTTTCTGTTCATTTCATGTTTTCATCCAATTTTGCCTTCACAGATTGCCAGTTAGAACTCCGCTGGCGACCAAGTAAAAAAAACGGACACTCTCATGCCGCCAGTCTCAGAATGTTGTCATTCTGGTGGTCTGAGAGTGGTGTTGGACCCCCCCCCTTCCCGCTCCTCTCTTACCGTCTGCTTTTCCCTCACCTCTCTTTCTCCACCTCTCCCACTCTACCTACCCCTCCTTTCCTCCCTTAGGAGCGTCATTCATATCTGCCATACCATATTGACTAGCCTGGAAATAGTATCAGCGATGGCAGCAGCGGCGGCGGTAACGGCAGTAGCGTAGTGGCACTCCTATAGTCCTAGCAGTAGTTGTAGAAGTTACAGTAGCAGTAGTGACAGAAGTAGAAGCAATAACTATAGCGGCAGAAGTAGACGCCCTTGAAATGAAACAGCAAGTAGTGCAGACTGAACGTATGTCTGATGGCTGCAGCAGACAAAATAAGATGTCGGAAGCTGGAAATGCGCAGCCAACTCTGCAGGGAGAGAATACTCTTCTTCATGACAAGGTTGTCTCCACCTCCATATCCCCCTCACATATCCCCTCCCCCGCCCCCCCCCCCCCCCCCCCCCCCCCCCCCCCCCCCCCCCGCCCCTTTCCCGCTCCCCTTCCTCACGGAACTTTCCACATTTACTTGATTTCATGCTGGAACAAATGGAGATTATTGTGTTACATATTACGCCAGAAAGTACCCGAGATTTCTGTTTCATGTTCATTTGCTTCGCTTTATTTCCCTTGTTTCATTTTTGTAATGCAAAAGGAAAGGAGCGGCACAGAAAAAAAAAAGAAATGTAGCAGCTCTTCTGGCATTGTGAAAATGACCCTGGAAGGATCAGACGGATTAATTAAATTGGAGTTTTCTGCCTGCCTCCCCCCTCCCCCTCCCCCCTTTTTTTTCTGATATTTCCTTCTAGTGTGTGAACAGTGGGCCATGTTCTGTGTGTGTGATGAATTTGTGACAGAGGTCGACTAAAGAACTTGCCACACGAACAGAGTCAGTCGCCTGACAGAGAAGGACAGACTGGCACAGCTAACAACTTCTGCATGGCATATTTTGATTGTGTTGGTTACACGTTTCATTCTGCCAACGACCTTCCACTTAACGGTAGAAAAGAAAAAGAAAAAAGATGCACAATAGATCTGACAATGTCTTTTTCAGTGAAGTGTAGGCTGCTGCTGCAATATGCTATAGTGGACAATGATCGCACTTGCGGTTTGTATTCTGTGGTTTTCTTAATCAAACAATGACATTTTGAAAGTGAATTACGTAGAAAAAGCGCGAGCGCACACGCATGTATGTATGTGTGTGTGTGTGTGTGTGTGTGTGTGTGTGTGTGTGTGTGTGTGTGTGTGTGTGTGTGTGTGTGTGTGTGTGAGCGCGCGCGCGCGCGCGCGCTACATTTTTGTGGCATAGTATTTAACATTTTCATAACTGAGGTCATAAAAAATAGTGATGATATAACTGATAATAATAGTAATAACGATAACAAAAGTAGTACGAATAACAATAATAAAAACAACAACGATAGCACTAGTATTACTACCTTTACTGCTACTGTTACTACTACTACTGCTACCACCACTACTACTTCTACTACCACTACTACTTCTTCTTTTACTACTACTACTACTACTACTACTACTTCTACTACTACTACTACTACTACTACTACTACTACTACTACTACTACTACTACTACTATTACTGCCGAAATGATGATGATGATGACGACGATCATTACAATAACAATAACGCTGATGGTGAAAACAATGACAGTAGCAACAGCAACAATAACAAGAATAATGATAATGATAATAATAATAATAATAATAATAATAATAATAATGATAATAATAATAATGATAAAGACAACAATTTCGCTTCATTACATATCATGAGAAATCATAAGTTTCATAGAAAAATGGTAGTAATGTATACAAATGTGCGCGCGCACACACACACACACACACACACACACACACACACACACACACACACACACACACACACACACACACACGAGACACACCACTTGCTTTTAATGTTTCTTTGAGACTACGGTATGTCACCTTTGCAGTGTAAAACATATGTAATTTTCCAAAAGACACCATGCAGGCATATACTTTTGGCATATGAATTAAGTTTAGTTGAAAAGTGCATGTAAAAAATGCGTGTAAAATAAACAAAGTTGAATGATTTTCACTATTGTCACATGATACGAAAAATAGACATATGACTCATCTTGAGCGACTGGATGACATAACTAGCAGTCAGTTCTCAGTTCTGACAGCTTTAAGGTAATGACCCCCTACATGAGAGAAAAAGACAAAATGTAAATGGATATAACCACGTTTGCTCAACACTCAGTACACGCCTCGGTCTGTGTTTAAATCATGGTATGTATCACTGGTTTGCAAGACTTCGTGCTTCGTACGCCTTCCGCAGTCAGTCAGTCCACAGGTATAATTGGCAATGACAGTGTGTGTGTGTGTGTGTGTGTGTGTGTGTGTGTGTGTGTGTGTGTGTGTGTGTGTGTGTGTGTGTGTGTGAGAGAGAGAGAGAGAGAGAGAGAGAGAGAGAGAGAGAGAGAGAGAGAGAGAGAGAGAGGTTATCGTCAGCAAATTTAAATATCATTTGAATTCATGGTATAAAAAAAAAGTAATGGTTTAAAAAAAACACACACAAATAACACATATCTAATCCATGGAGACAGATACGACAATAAGAAAAATGAATGGGGCGAATGAAATTGAAGAGAAAACAAAGTAAACACGGGGGGGGGGGGGGGGGGTTGTGACAAAGGATGAACTTGTGTAGGAATGACAAAGCGAAAAGGAAAGGACGTGAGAAAAAAAAACAGAGGGAAACGGGAAAAGAGAGCAAAGAGAAAGAACAAGAAAATGAAAAAAAATAAAAGAGGAAGAAGAATAATAGACAGTCTAACAGATAAAAAGTGTTAAGACAGCATCGAAAACAAGCCAAAGATCCAAGGAGGAAGGAACATGATAACGCAGCCAGTGAAACAAACAACCAAAACACTTTACCCCCACCCTTCCCCCACTGGCCCTATCCTATCCTTTCCACCGCTTGAATGCAATCGAATGCATATCCGCCGTTAACGATGACGAATTTTCATAGTAGACAGAATTACAGCAATTTGATTAGTTTCACAGACAGCCTCTCTGAGACAAACATAAATAATTCTATTTCACACACACACACAGCCGCACGCGCGCGCGCGCGCGCATCACATACCACACGCACGCTCTCACACGCGCACGCACGCACGCGCGCGATCACATACACGCACACACACACACACACACACACGCGCACGCACGCACGCACGCACGCACGCACCCCCCCCCCCCCCCCCCCCCCACACACACACACACACACACACATACACACACACACACACACACACACACATACACGCGCGCGCGCGCGCGCGGTACATAGAAAGTGACTTAACCGGTATCATTAAGTAACCGGATATAGCAAAGAAATATACCATAAATTGCATTTACATGATTTGATAACGCAGTCATGATATCAAAGGTCCATCGCAAAGGATGATGACGTCACTGACGCCATACGTGAGCACCCAGCCCAAAGTCAGGGGTGGAACCGTTCTGTGGGCATGTGACAGCAGAGGCTGGGTAGAGGTGGAACCGTTCTGTGGGCATGTGACAGCAGAGGTTAGGTCAGGTCTCCTCTCCTTGTGGGCTTGACGCTTCTTTGTCCAGGGTTTGAGGGACACTCTATTCAAGGACTTTTACTCCCTTACGACCGCAAGTCGCCAGGCAGTGCGATCAGTGGCAAAAGTCTCCCATCCAACCTGAGGAATAGCACAGGCTTCCAAGATGCTTTGAGGCAGATTTTGAAGCTCCAGAACGACCGACCAGTGCTTTTTTTTCTCGGCAGATGCCAGCACCGAGAAGACGACGACCAGCTATGGAAGTCGCATGTCGTTCATTTGTCGTCATACTAGACCACATCTCCAGCCCATCAGAGCTGAGACTTCATGACGAGTGTCTCGATACCAGGGGAATTTGCTCTGTGAAGCACTTCTGTGTAAAGACCCTGTCCTCCCAGGAGACATCCATAATCTTTCGCAGGCAGCAGCGGTGGTGGCTGTGATCGATACGGTTTCCTCTACAGTGTCCGTACCTTTACAGCCACAGTGCGGGGATTTAGTGAAGACCGACAGCTAGCAGAGAGCTAGTTCTGTGTTACACCACGTTCACCTTCCACTCGCTTCCATAGCCTGCCGATGGAAGCGCCCGTCCTTGCAAGTGTGTTAGATACTTTCTGTCCATGCTGCAGGCTGAGGTCAAGGTGCTCCCCAACAAGGAGGTGACACTTGTTCACTCGGTGTCAGTGGGTCAGGCTGTGGGGGAGGAGGCCCTGTGCAGGTTGAAGAATCACATCATCTGCCCTTCCCCAAGCTGATGGTCGCCCTGAACGCTCTGGCTGAGGAGGACTGGCCACAGGCGCCTTCCTGCAGGTCTGGTTCCTTGACATCGGCAAGGACTCTCTCTTCCGCAAACGATATCATCTTTATTACTTTTATCATCTTCATTTTTTGCCGTTATCATCATTCTTCTTCTTCCTTCTTCTTCTTCTTCTTCTTCTTCTTCTTCTTCTTCTCTTCTTCCTCTTCTTCTTCTTTCTTCTTCTTCTTCTTCTTCTTTTCCTTCTTCTTCTTCTTCTTCTTAGTAGTAGTAGTAGTAGTAGTAGTGGTGGTGGTGGTGGTGGTGGTGGTGGTGGCGGCGGCGGTGGTGGTGGTGGTGGTGGTAGAAATAGTAGTAGTAGTAGTAGTAGTAGTAGTAGCAGCAGCAGCAGCAGCAGCAGTAGTGTCATTGTTGTTGTTGCTGTTGTTGTTATCATTATCATTATTATTTCAACTCGCATTGTCTCCTTCCCAACAGCCTCGTTTTCATTCAACGTCCATTTTGAGCCCGCTTTGAGAGGATAAACGACTGCTCGTTGTTCGTTTGTATCGTCCTGAATGTTGTTTATCTTGCCTGAAGGGAACCAAAGGGGTCAAAGCGCGCTGTGTTTAATCTTGTAGTTTGTTTGTACCTCTTGTCCGGCGGAATAATAACATTTTTTTTTCTTTCAAATGAATAAAGCAATCGTGGAATAGATCTGAAAACAAGAAGTGGGTGCAGCTGCTGAGCATCGTTCTAAAGAAACATTCAGAATCACATTCCGGGATGTGAATACCTGCATCAGCTTTGGTTTACATGTCTCGTTAAAAAAAACAGAAATTTAAGATATTTATATATATATATATATATATATATATATATATATATATGTGCGTGCGTGCGTGTGTGTGTGTGTGTGTGTGTGTGTGTGTGTGTGTGTGTGTGTGTGTGTGTGTGTGTGTGTGTGTGTGTGTGTGTTCGTGCGCGCGCGTGTGTGTGTGTGTTCGCGCGCGCGTGTGTGTGTACGTGTGCGTGTGTGTGAGTGTGTATGTGTGTGTGTGTGTGGTGTGCGCGTGCGTGCGTGCGTGCGTGTGTGTGTGTGTGCGTGTGTGTGTGTGTGTGTGTGTGTGTGTGTGTGTGTGTGTGTGTGTGTGTGTGTGTGTGTGTGTGTTGTGTGTGTGCGTGTGTGTGGTGTCAAATATTGAATTCGATGTCCGTGATGAAACAGACGCTTAATACATGAGTCGTCTTGGAATCAGTGAGTCCAAGTCCTGAAACGCACATACAAACGAGATGATACCTGTTTCAAAGACAGTTTCCCTTGGCACTCACCCGTTGACTCGATGCTCTTCCTGGTCCAGAAGAAAGTGGGGCAGTGTCAAATCGTATTACATATGAAGGGCGGCCCACATTTCCAGCACCTTGAGAGAAAACACTGTCTCCAACTTCTTCCTCCATTTTCACTTAATTGGATTTTTTAAAAAGCAGGGAAACAACAAGCTATTCTATGTTTTACATGTATTTGAACGTCACTTTTTTTTTTTCGAAGAAAAAGGAGAGAGAACAGACAGACAGACAGAAAGTCAGACAGACAGACAGAGAAAACAAAGACGCAGCAGAGACAGACAAACAGACAGAGATATAGAGACAGAGAGGTAAGTGCGAGAGGGAGGGGAGTTCTGGGAGTGTGCTGAACAAAAAAATGTCATTTTAGGATGTTTGTTGTTGTTGTTGTTGTTGTGTGTTGTTGTTTTGTCTTTTGTTTTCTGTATCTTGTTCTCATAAAGTTTTGAACTCAGGATTAGAGAACGAATGTATGTATACATTTCTTTAATTTCTTATTCATGTGTTTGCAATGTCAAATATTTGAGTATATCGCCAGGTGTGTAACTATGTCTCATGTTACTCAGGTCAGCGTCATTTCGTGAAGACGCTTGTTTTTTGTGTGTTTTTTTTCTAAATCCTTAATATTCCTCCGAATTGTGCCGTTTCCTCAAATTTATTTCAAGAGAAAGCAGTCAGATAGTGTCAAGAGTTTGAAATGCTTCGTTTCAACAAATACAAATGTCGTCATGCGTTTGTTTCAGTTTTTTATTTTTGTTCTCTTGTTTATTTCGCAATTGATAAAATGTAAGGGGTTTTTTTTGCGAAGAAGAGAAGCGAAAAAAAAACCGAGAGAGAGAGAGAGAGAGAGAGAGAGAGAGAGAGAGAGAGAGAGAGAGAGAGAGAGAGAGTCTCTTTGCATCTTTTACGTTCATTCATGTACCCCTTTCCAACCCATCCCTCCTTCCACCACCCACTACTCTAATCCTCTCTCTTTCTCTCTCTCTCTCCTCTCTCTCTCTCTCCTCTCTCTCTCTCTCTCTCTCTCTCTCTCAGAAGAAGAAGAAGAAGAAGAAAACTGACGTCCACCTTTTGAAGAAAGATGCAAGAAGAATAGAAGGAAAATGTGGAAGAGACAAACCATAAAGGACAGAGTTACTGATCGAACCTAAAAACACAGCACTTAATCAGGAAACAGCCGCAGAGAGAAAAAGAGAGAAGAAGAAGAAGAAAATAAAACAGAGAGAGAGACACACAGAGAAAGATGCAGACACACCGAGAGGAATGGGAGGAGGAAGAGGAGGAGTTGTGAAAAAGTAGAACGAAAAAATGAAGACTACGTTAGGCGTGGGTGAATGTGTTGTTTAAGGCGTTGAGGAGGAGAAAGAGGGAGAGGATGGAAGTGAAAGGAGGGGGGAGGGGGGGGGCTGAAAGCACAAGGCAGAATTATGGACGAGGGGAAAAGTGGAGAGAGAGAGAGAGAGAGAGAGAGAGAGAGAGAGAGAGAAGAGAGAGAGAGAGAGATGGGGGAGGGAGTGGGGTGGAGGGGGAGGTGACGGAGGGGAGGGGGCGAGTTTGGGGGGGGAGGGGGGAAAGAAGTTTGGGCGTTAAACGAAGAACCAATCATCAACACAAGGTGAGTGTGTTATGCAAAGCGGCTGAGACAGCAGGAGAGGGAGGGGGGGGGGGGGGGGGGGGGAGAGGGCAGGTGGGGGGGGGGAGGGAGGGCAGATTGTATGTAGACTTGTGTGATAAAAAAAAACAACATGGACAGAGACAGTCAGGCAGAGAGAGAGAGAGAGAGAGACAGACAGACAGACAGACAGACAGACAAGAGACGGAGAAGGCCAGCGACATGAATACAGAAAGACAGAATGCATTCTGATGTAAGCACATAACAGCGCGGCGGGCGGTTACGGAAAGCGGGTGTGTAAGGTAACGGGGTGGGGGGGGGGGGGAAGAAAGAACCCCCTCCCTAACCCTCCACCCTTTGTCCTTCATCCCAACCTGTCCTCCCTCCACCCCTTCTCCACGTCATCCAGCCATGACCATGATCAGCAAGTCACGCATTTCACACAGCACCAAGTCCGGCCCTTGAACCACTTCAAAATGGAACAGAACCTGCATATGAAACGCAAGCAATATTCTCTTGTGTCTACAACCACGCAGTCTACTTCTTGGCTGCTCGAGTCGAACTCTGTTGTGGGTGGGATTTTTGCGAAGGTGACCGTTTTCAGTTGAATCATTGAGGCTGCCACATTCCATCTTCAGGGCTGATTGACAGAGACGACACCATTGTACTTTTTATTTCTATCCATCCTACCAGGACACGATTGCCTAATCTTCAGTGATTGGGATTTCATGTATGTGCCTGTTTGTTTTTATTTGTTTTGTTTTCAGTGCAGGTGTTTACATAACCTACACCAGTTTTAAAATCTCTTCTGAAGGAATCGAAGTACGTTTTTGAAGTCATGATGAAACTGGGTCTACAAAGCCAGAAACATTTACTATGTGAAATAGAATTATTGATACATTGTATTATGCCTCAAGACATGGGGGTAGGTTTCTGCTGAGTGCTATCATAGTGTTGCAAAGCTCATAGGACATGAATGTACAGAACAATGGTCCATTGCAGTGTCCTCTATCAGGAATGCAGCTAGTTTTGGAAAAACACGTTTTTAAAAGAAAGTTTCTGTGGAAAAATTGTATACTTTACACACCTACCCTTGTCACTTAGCAAAGATAATTACAAAAGCAAGGTTGAACACAGGAAAAGCCTTTTCTGTTCATGTCGTATCTGCCAGAGGGGAATTTGTTTTGGTGTATCATCTGTTACTGGACAGTTCCCTTTTAATTGGACTTTATAGGGAGAAAGATGTCAGTCTAGACAACTACCAGATGATGAATCTCATCATTTGTATGATCCATGCATTCATTACTGAGATATTGCAGTTGTTGTTATTCAGACTAAGGTAGCCATATTGTTATGAGGATCTCAAACTTGAATACTAAATTCTGTGTTATAAGTTTGTATGGGTGTATATGAGAATTAACGAGTGGAAATGAAAAGCTGTTTTTCTTTGTATGTCTTTTGACATCATCTTAGATGAGGACGCATCAAAGCACAGCACTGAAAGGAAATTATCTTATCTTGAGAGCTTGAAGCGAACTGGAGTCTGCTCAAGTTTGGGGCTCTGGAGATAAAGGCTATGTCAAGTGATCATTGAACCCAGAATGCTTAGATCGGAAGTACACTGCTTTGTCCACAAAGCCAAGCATGTCCCGTCCTCTGGTATAATAAAAAGCATGTTCAAACTCAACACGGCTTGTCCAAAATTGCCACTCTAACTAACCCCTCTGCCCCTCCATTCCTTCCCTTTCCCCTACTCCCTCCTCCCCCATTCACCTCCCCTCCCTCCCTCCCCCCCCCCCCCCCCCTCACCACACACACACACACAGACACACACCCACACCCACTCAACTCCATTTCCATGGCTGCTGATGCTGCTGATTCGTTTTCGTCGTGTGGTCGTTTCATCAAGAAATTTATGACATCTGACGAATCGCTTTGTTTTTTTTTTTTTCCATTTTCTAGGCTTTCTTTTCCCTTTTTTTCTTCTCTTGTGTGTGTGTGTGTGTGTGTGTGTGTGTGTGTGTGTGTGTGTGTGTGTGTGTGTGTGTGTGTGTGTGTGTGTGTGTGTGTTCGTGTTTATGTGCGTGCGTGCGTGCGTGCGTGCGTGCGTGCGTGTGTGTGTGTGTGTGTGTGTGTGTGTGTGTGTGTGTGTGTGTGTGTGTGTGTGTGTGTGTGTGTGTGTGTGTGTGTGTGTGTGTGTTGTTTGCTTTGGCGGCGGGGGGGGGGTTGTCTATGTGTTCGTTAACATTATTGACGCTTCCTTGGCATAAATCTGGCACGAGCTTAACCATTTATACACCTGATGCATCTGTATAGATTATTTCATTTATATTTATCTATTTAGGCCTACCTATCCCACAGTTTAAGGAGAAATAATCACGCACTAAGATATTCATAAAAGTGTGCCACAAGACAGCATTATTTCTGGATTCTATAACTAATGGCAAATGTTTCCAAAAAGGACCTAATAAAGTCATGGTTGATGCTTGGCATTCTGATCTCTGCCACCAGAGTCATTTCAATCACATGTTTAAAACCTTTGACTTTTTGTGTCGGTCTGAAACCGTCAGTTCCAAGACAATGTGCTCACCTCTCAACAGATGGACCGGATCTTCTGGACAATGACCTTTTGATCTAACGTCTACACCATTTCTATAAGTGGCATCAACATCAAATGACAAATTTTCCAAAACGATGAAAAAAAAATTACTTGATAGAACTTTTCAGTTTGACAATTGTCTTAGGAAGTGCATCTTTGAAAAAAAAAAAACTTTGAAATTTTATTGGGAATGTTTCATAACGCTAGTATTCTTAAAATAATGACTTGAAAACATGTTGTGTCTTTAAATTCTGATGGTACTTTTCCCTAGTCTGAAATTTGTTTAACCGACTATTATGTTCCTAGCAGCTTTGTACCTTATTGTCTCGTCAACTACAAGACTATACACATGGGAGGCTACTAATTTAAAAGATACATACATCACATGTACTTCAACAAAGACTTTTTTTTTCTTCATTCTGTTACTCAGAACAATTCGGAAGAGAACGACACAGTCACTGATCTGATTTTTGCTGCATCAGTTTAAAGAGGGATTGTCTCACCACAGATGTCACTATGCGATCAGTCAGCCTTGACCCCATGTTCATCGTCCCATTTTCTCACCTTATTATTTAATTGTCTCATGGATCTTTGTGACTGAGAAGACCTTGTGTGATCGCCTGGGCTATAATGAGTCTAAAGCTTAGACCCAATGACTTATTAGATTCAGTGTAGCGTATATGGACAAGTCGGCGCATAGTGATTCCTTGATGAAACAGAAAACAGATATGTCAGTAAGTACGGAAGAAAGTTCCTGATCGTTGAAAGAACAAATTGTCATATTTATATGTTGATGTTTATACTTTCATATTCATTGCCACCAGAGGAAAACCATATCAATTGACTTTTTGATACGCTTAGTAATCAATCAAACCAATGGAATCAAACTTTTTTTTCTTGTCAATAATCACGATGGTTGGTATTTATTTCTTCCAAAAGAAAAAAAAATTGTGGAGCTTTTGAAACAGTCTCCTATAAGTATTTCGTGGCAGCCAGTTTTCCACAAGCACCAGGTGTGACCGCCTGCACTCAGTGCTGCTGGATCCCCGCGGGTGAAAGGCAGTGTATGTCAGCACCTTAACTCCAGTGTTTCTGTCGTGGAATTGCTCGTCTGAAACTAGGAGACAGCTAAGAGCAAACGTCACTTCACGTGGAAAACAGCACCAAACAAACATAATGGGCGTACAACGACTTAGAAACCTAAACTGACTGGGCGTGGGGGGGAAGGTATACACAGAGAGGCGGGGGGAGGGGTGGGCAGAGAGGGGGAGGGGAGGGTGGGCAGAGAGGCGTGATGGAGGGGTGGGCAGAGAGGCGGGGGGGAGGGGTGGGGCAGAGAGGGGGGGGGGGGGGGGGGGAGGGGGGTGGGCAGAGAGGGCGGGGGGGGGGGGGGTGGGCAGAGAGGCGGGGGTGGGGGGGGGGGTTGAAGCTATCACCGGCGGCGGAATGACGGAAGGAAGGGAAGGAAAGATGAGGGGAGAAGGAGAGACGGAGGGAAAAAGAGGCGGAAGAAAAATGCAAGGAGTGCTGGAGATAGAAAAGACAGCGTGCTGGATATAATATTTTTGGTGTAGTGACATTAGTTGTACATCCAGGTCTTCACGTCCCCTTTCTTCCCTGCGAAACACCCGTCCTCCCCACCCCACACCTGCACCCACACCACACAACACACACACCCACACCACACACCACACACACACACACACACACACACACACACACACACACACACACACACTCGTCAGAATGGAAACTAACAAGACTTGTTACAAGCCAAAGGCCAGAAATAGCATATATATATATATATATATACACAAAACACGCGCTCGCACCCACCTCGCGCCCCCCCCCCACCCCACCCCCCCCCCCACACACACACACACCACACGCAATGATGCACACACACGCGGCGGGGCGCGCCTACGCACGCATACACGCACACCACCCATCCACCCACCACCACAAACATACACACACACACACACACACCTCACACACACACACAACACACACACACAGCACACACAACACACACACAACACAAGAAGTGGAGCTGACAATCTTTTTATGCCAAAGGGCAAAAATCTCTCTCTCTCTTCTAGTTCTCTCTCTCCTCGACTATCTCCTCATCTCGTCTCTCTCTCTCTAATCTCTCTCTCTCTCTCCTCTCGCACTCGATCTACTCTCTCTCTAAGCGCGTTGACCTCTGAAGGATTTCTATGACAACACGGGGGACACAATGCTGAGTGAATTTCTGTATCAGTCTTTGTCTCTTTGTCTGCCTATCCTCCTCTCTCTCTCTCTCTCCTCTCTCTCGAACTTCATCGATCCTCTCAAGTCTCTCTCTCTCACTCCTCTGCCTGCCTGTGCTGTCCTGTCTGTCGGTCCTGTCCTCATCCTACTTCGCTCGTGGGAGGCTTCTCGTCCTCAAGACCTCTCGCCCCCTCGGTCTCTCATTCTCTGTCTAGTCCTCTCTGTCTGTCTGTTCCTCTTCTTCTTCTTTCTCTATCTCTCCTCTCTCCTCCTGCCTCCTGTCTGGCTGGGTCTGTCTTCTCTCTCGCTCTCTCTCTCTCTGTATCTCTGTCTGTCCTGTCTGTCTGTCTGTCTTTCTCTCTCTCCTCTTCTCTCCCCGCGTCTCATCCTCCCCACATCCCCCCCTTTCTCTCTTCCTCTCACTCTCACCTGTCCTCCTCCCTCCCTCCTCCTCCCGTCCTCTCAATCTCTCTCCTCCTCCTCTCCTCTCTCATCTGCCTCTCTTCTCTCTCTCTTCCCTCAATTGGACTGGCTGGGAACTTGGCTATTTCAACATCCACCACAGCTAGTTTTTCAATAAGAAGAGTGGCTTCAAGCTGTCGACTTCATCAAGTGATATGCTGTCATGGATGACGCCGAGGACAATTAAAAAGATGAGTTTCTGTTCCCATCTGGAAGTTGTGCTGGACACACAAGAGGAGCAAAGGACGTCACAATCCTCGTGATGGCTTTCAAGACCAAGACAGGTTCAGCCACCACAGGTCATTAGAGGTCACGGACACACGTGGACTGGACCAGGAGGATGGGAAGGAGAAGGCCTTGCTGATCTCTGTCCCCTGAATCAGCTGTGATCAGAGCACGCATCTTTCCCTGTCATCAGATCCGCAATCTTGTGAAGGTCTGCAGAGGCTTCATGAAGAACGGGATGGGCCATATTGTATTGTACAGAAATCTAGACGATCCGTGGCGAGAGGTACTTGTGTTCCGAGGAGCTGACGTATCATCAGATCTCCATCTCCTGGTGATGACTGAAAGAGTGCGGCTCAAGAAGCACGTCGCTCAGACCAACACTAGGCGCAAGGTGTAAGGCAGGACTGCTGAGAGGCAGTGAGAGGTACAGGAACGTTCGCAGGCGCGAGGTGTAACACAGGACTGCTGAGAGGCAGTGACGTACAGGAACGTTCCAGCTCGGCTGTCAGATAAGTTTCTAGCACTGCAAGAAGTATATGAAAGACACTGGATACCCGACGCATTGATCACAACACACACACACACAACCCACACACACACACACACACACACACACACACACACACACACCACACACACACACACGTCAAGACACACACACCACACACACACACACACACACACCACACACACACACACACACACACACAACACACCACACACACACACACACACACACACACAGAGTGAGAGAGTGACAGAGAGACAGAGAGAGAGTACAACGAATGGGACGGCTGTGAAACGCTGCACAAACTGCAAGCGAGGAAAAGAAAGCCCGGCGAACCATGAGCAGGACACAACAAGCAAAACCTACAGGACAGGAAGAATATACAGGTGCTCATATAGTAGTCAGGTAAAGCAGAAAAAAAAGAATCACACTGATCGTGTGGTCCAAACACACAGAGGATGGTGGGGAAGGAAGCCTAAAAAAGTCTTTACATGACGACCAGAAGCTGGCAAGATCCATCAGGCCAACAGACCAGCTCAGGACAGGCATGGAAACCCACTCACAACAACACGGGAACAGGCGAAGAGATGGACAGAACGCTTCAGGGACCTGACCCCTGAAGCATTACCAGACATTCCACCAGCAGAGACAGCACAACAGATCCACTGCGACCAACCAACAAAATAAGCAGAGAACAAAGAAAGCCGTCATGTCTCTGAACAACAGGACAGCCGCAGAACTGGACAAGACCCCGACAGAAGCCGTCAAAGCTGGTGCAGGGGGCAGCTGCTTCACAGCCTTTTCAGTAAGAATTGGGAACTGGAACAATCCCGCCGGGCGGCAAGAAGAAATCCTCAACTGCAGCCGAAGAAGGTGGACCTCAAGGACTGAGGCAGTTACCGAGGGATCCTGCTTCTATCAGTGCCTGGCAAAGTGTGGAACAGACTCCTGTCAGAGAGAAGAACGAGGCAGTTGACTCCAAGCTCCGAATCCAGCAAGCAGGTTTCCGCAGAATAAGTTCCTACCTCCTTTACAGACTGATCGCAGGCAGTGCTTCATCATGAAGCAGTCACTGGAGTTTCCAGAATTGCCCTCTTGTACATGACTTCATAGACTGTGAGAAGGCGTTCTACAACGTGGACAGAGGCACGCTATTGGTTCGATTTAAGGCTCTGTGGAGTATCCGAGAAGCTTCTCTCTGGACAATGCTTGGTGTCACTCTCACTGGGGAACCTGGATCAGTGGTATGGGAGAGTGCCACTTGGGTAGGAAGTATGGTGAAGGGGGAGAGGGGTATGGAAGCTAAACCAGCAAAGAAGATCGTGTGTATGCACACGAACACGTTTCCTTGTTTAACTCGGCTTACGTTTCCTTAGTAACTCGCTTCAGGTGTTAGCAAACCTTCTGGCCCAAAAATCCACGTTCAGAAACGATGCGGACTTCTTCTCATGTTATTTCTCTAATGCATTTCGAGTTTGGCAGCGATCAATTTTTCATGTGGATCACTTAGCGTGGAACGTGAAAGACAGATGATAGGTTTTTCATTTACGCCAGTGTCCGTGGGAGTCAACGGTTCATGGGCATAAAGTATCGCTATCCAAATGCAATCAAGGAGAGGGAGAGTTTGGAGATGGGGAGGGGTGGTGGTGGCGATACGAGGTGGGGGGAAAGAAAATAAAAAGAGCAAGAACCAAAATTTTGTTATACAGTATTGAAACATGTAGAGTGTTTCTTAAGCTTGCTCCAGCCCTTGTTTGTTCTCAGATTACGTAACATTTTCACACACACCACACACACACACACACACACACACACACACACACGCACACACGCACACACACACACACACACACACACTACACACACACACACACCACACCACACACACACACACACACACACACACACACACACACCACACTACACACACACACACACACACACACACACTACACACACACACACACACACACACACACACACAACACACACACACACACACACACACACACACAACACACACACACACACACACACACCTCACACACATACACACACACGCGCACGCGCGCGCGCGCGCGCACGCACGTACGCACGCACGCACGCATGCACGCACACTCGCGCTCCAAATACATCACAGAGAAATAATATCTGCACTGGCATTGAGAGAGCCAGACAGACAGACAGACAACAGACAGAGGTAGAGACAGAGACAGAGAGGCACAGAGACAGAGACAGATGGTGTGAAATGGGAGAAGGTAGAAAGAGGCAGAGAGAAGAGGAAAGAAGGGGGGGGGGGGGGGGGGGGGTGCGACGAAGGAGAGAGAGATAGATAGAGAGAGAGAGAGAAACAGAGACAGAGACAGAGAGACAAAGAGACAGAGAGACAGAGAGAGACAGAGACAAAGAGAGAGTACAATGCACCCAAACACTATCAATCTCCCATCCGCTTTCGAACTGTCAGACCCAGGTTCTCTCCTAACAAAACACGGGCTAGGGGTATTGGTTTTTTTTTTTCCCCCCTCTTCTTCTTCTTCTTCTTCTTCTTCTTCTTGTTCTTCTTCCGCCATGCTAAGTCACGAGTCAGGCGGGCAGCCAATCAGGGTGGACATATGTCATCGTCGTCATGGCGTCATAAGCTGCCTTCTTGACGAGGTTTCAACGACAGTGGACACGAAAGCGGAAACGACAACACGGACAAGGAAAACACGAAGGGAAATTAGTTTTGTTTTCCTCGGAGAGTCATTCAGGTGTCCTTAGTCAAGGTAAGATAAGATAAGATAAGATGAGATAAGATAAGATAAGATAAAAGTAAGGTAAGGTAAGATAAGGTAAGGTAAGGTAAGATAAGGTAAGGTAAGATAAGATAAGGAACACTTTATTATCTCATCATAAGAAATTTGGTCCAGGTGCATTTCACACACACAAACAAACAACACGTACACTAGAAACCGACGAAACACAAAAAAACATAAAAAAAAGTATCAACATCACAGAACACAATCATTTCATAAACTCATTGCACTTTATATTATACATACTATCGTTTATATTGCACATTCATACATAATCACATCATTTACATTGTATATTATCAAGAAAAATTCACAATAAAAATGTTTTATAAATGTAAAGAGACTAATTTAACGATTAAATCAAACAAATTTGTGTATAAATGATATTATATGACACATTTACAGCCCCACAAATACACTCATGCACATACACAAGTTTGCACAAAACATCCCACACTCACAGACTGGTATCCATCCATCCCTGCACACCACACACACGTGCACGCCCTAGCGCGCGCGCACACATGCGCATACAACACACACACACACACACACACACACACACACACACACACACACACACCACACACACACACACACATGCATTAAAAACACAAACATACACTCACACGTGTACACGCATGCGCACACACAAACATGCACATGCGCACTCTCACCTAATACAAATTCAGAATTCATAGGTCAAAAACAAGTTTTGCTTGATAAAGGTTACTGATTTAAAAGATGGATTGACCGGGGAATAAAAGTTTTTGGAGCTCTTTGTTTTCACTCTCAAGGAATCGATCTGTGGCAGGCGGGGCGGATCACAAGGCTGGATGAACATGAAATAAAAAAAAAAACAGAGGAACATAAAGCATAGTAATACGCTAGGGAACACATAGCTTGGACAACAACAGATGAACCAAAAGCTCAGAATACAGCAGAGGAAACCGCTAAGCTTGGAAAGAAAAAAAAACCAGTAGGTTAAAAGCAGAGAAAACAACAGAAAGATCAGAAAAGTTTAAACACCAACACCGTAGCACAAAGTTTAGAATACAACAGAGGAACAGAAATCACTGGAATTAGTAGAGAATTCCAAATACGAAATACAACGGAATGAACAGAAAGCAAGGAAACATTCGTAGAACCACAAATAACGGGAGAGGGAGAGGGGGGGGAAGAAAAAAAAAGTCACAAAACGCACAA
>JADBJO010013034.1:0-12500 GCA_016801955.1 Conus betulinus
TGTGCACTGAAAAGGGAGGTTAAGTTCAAAACACCTGTCGCGCAGTAGTAACGGCGACCCGGAAAAACGTATCAACGCAGACCAAAACGACACAGACTGAGTGCGTATATGAATATATAGACCCCCCAGGCAAACCAGGCCAGCCAGACACACACACACACAACACACACACACGAAGACACTCAGACAAGCATATTATCGCCGCAGCGTGCGCGCGCACACACAAAAAACAACACGTCCACACGCACACACACCACAAACACACGCACACACACGAAACCCACGGGTAAGAACGCCGCAGCGAAGAACGATTAGATCAGCTGAGTCGGCATCGACCCCAGTACCAGCATGTGTGCTTCCGGTCAGTCCCATCCATTGAGCAACGAGGTCCTGCTACGGAAAAAATATATGAAATGACCCAGACAATTTATCTCCCTGTGCTCCCGAATCTCTTCCCTTGAAAACGGCCGTACGAGACACCCAAGCAGCAGCAAACAAAGTACAAGCAGCCAACATCGTTCTACAGCAAACGAGTCCGAGGGTCAGGTCACAATTCTCCCACAGACAGAAATAAATGAAAGAAAATTCAAGGACATATAGCAGATGCAGCCCAAACATCCCTCAAAAACAAGCAAAGCACAAAATCACTCAAAATGAAACTGAAAAAAACATGAAACCAAAAATCTGAGACAGAAGGTACAAAAAGGAAAGGAAGAGAACAAATGATGTTAAAAGAAATGACGTCAACGGTAAAAAGCAAACACGAATGACGTGTGACTTCTGACACTAAAGCAAAGGAGGGCGGGGGGGGGGGGGGGGGGGGGGAAGAACTTTTGAGGAAAAGAAGCTAAATGAGACGAAAAGAAGTTCAAGATCTCCCTACAGCTGTAATCGTTCATGACTCTGTCATGGAGCTGGTTGTCCAGGGCGGACGGCTAGGGACTATCTTACGGGGGTGAATGCGATTCACAATGGATGAAAGCACATACCACTGAAGATGTAGAGAGAAGGCAGTCAAATCTGCATGTGCTAACGAATCTCCCGACGCAATAATGATTCATTGTGGGATCAATGATGTAAAAAAGAAGGATGCACCCACCGCTGCAAACGCTCTCATCACTTGTGCAAGAAAGATTTCAGAACAACACACCCGGGGTGTAAAATTATCATAAGCAAGATTGCTCCAACAAGGGATCCAACGTTAGAAATAAAAAGAAATCTTTTCAACGCTTATACTGTCCAATGAACTTTACGAACATGATAGAATAACCACCGTATATCATGAGAACCTGAAACCAGTCTGAACTTCACTGATCAGAAGGACAAGATTCACATCCAATCGAAGAGGAACCAGTGTCCTAGCCGGAAACATAGGGAGAGAGCCTTGCGGAATCTCTTCTGGGTGACTCCACGTCGAACCAGACCACGACACAATAGCCTGCCACCTAGAAGAAGACAGCAATATTCCCGACCCCCCCCCTACTACCACACGGCCTTCCACGACTACCAAGCTTCATGGCGGAACCCTTACGATAGTGTTGTACGACTACTAATTACATCCTTAAAGAGGAGCTGTAGACAGTGTTCACGTCTTGATTTTGGAGTTGCAGACAGTGTTCCTGAGTAGTATATTATAAAAACCCTGTCATTTCTTCGTCTGAAAGACGGTTGTAGTGTCCAACTACCTATCCTCTTTTACTTGAAGACGTATGTACAGAACAAATAGTTTTCGTTTCTCGTTGTATTTTGCCCTACTGTTTTTATACGCACACACAGTTTTTCTTTTTTTTTTTTTTTTTTTTTTTCTTTTTTTTTTTTGATTTTTTTTTGACGTTGTTATTCATGTGATTTTCTCTTTACATTTCTTGCGTTAAAATTTTTTTAGTACATTAAGTATTTACTTTGACGTCCTTTGTAGAAGTCATATGATTCTTAAATAATGACTTCTATAGTCAATCGATAGTACACAACTTGTTTGTGTTTTTTCAGTGGAATTGTAGATCTATAACTACAAACCAAGCATACTTACGTCATCTTTCTTTCTTCAAACCCATACGAAGTTTTGATATTACAATCGTTAAATGTTATCCCTTCCAAACTGCCCAGTTTGCCTAACTATTATTTCCCCCCAGTATACGACAAGGGAAGTTCCAACGGTCACGTAAATACTGCATATATATATACGTGAAGGGCTTCAGTATAACATAAGTGCATCACCAATCCCAAAGTCTGTCGTCAGTGATGTACATGCATGCGTTAGCCAATATATAAAACTTGGTAATTCTCTTACAATGAATGTTATGTCAGTATATTTTCCTAAAGGCCCCGAATGATCAGAATTCTGACTGGTTACGCGCTATTCAAGATCAACATTGCAAATAAGTGGTTAATAGCGGGCGACTTTAATGCTCACTCGCCCTTCTGGGAAAATGATTGTAACACGGTTACCAGTAATCGTCTTGTTGAAAACATCGTAGATAGTTCACTCCACCTTTTAAACGATGGCAGTATCACCCGGATCCCAGATATATCCAAACATAGAGCTACAGCTATAGACCTTTCCTTTATCTCACCAGTACTTGCTCCATCTTGTACATGGGAAACATTCAAAGATACTTTAGGTAGCGATCATTTGCCTATAATTATAAACCATTGTTAAAGAAAATATTCAGGGTAATAATGATGTACATAATATGATGTACATGATTCTCCAGTGAGATACGACTATAAGTGTGCAGACTGGGATAAATTTCAATCAATCTATTCTAGCTTGTCGTGTCAAACTTCGATAAATGTATGCAAGAGCATACTGACATGCAATATTCAGAATTCAAGGATGCAGTTATATGGCAGCTAATTCATCAATTCCAAGACTACAAACCCACAAAAACAGTCTAAACATGTAGGGAATATATCTGGTGGACTAATGAATGTGAACAAGCAGGTTAATCTCAAAAAAAAAAAGACAAATACAAGGTGTACATTAAGGCGAAAAACGGAAAAAAATCTAGATGATGAAAAATTTACGCAAACAGTTAATAGAAGAAAGTCATATGGAAATGAAGAAAGCAAAAGACACACAGTAATAATGTAATAGCCAAAGCAAAACGGCTATATTGGAATTCTTTTTTGCACAAAACAGATAATTACAGATAAATATAAGGACTTAAATAAGGTTTTGGAACAAAAAGTGAAATGCATGAAAAATGGGGAATTAGACTTCCAAAGCTATCCAATAGAATGTAATGAGAATAAGTTTCCTTCTGATGGAGGAAAAAGCGGAAACTTTCGTGGATATGTTTTCTAAGAATAGTAAAATCAGAAGGTCTGTCCTCAAACTGTAAAATATATAGAGAAAAAAAAAGAACAATTTGCAGCCTCTCTATTCAGACCCTCTTCCTGATAATGATCTCTCTATTAATGCACCGATAACAATCAGAGAGTTGAAAAGTGTGCAATATATGGTAACAGCAACAAAAAAAAATGCTCTGCTGGTATTGATATTGTGAGCAATGAAATGTTAAAACATCTCCCTGATAACTGCATTGTTTTCCTGCATCATATAGTTCAGAATTGCTGGGGAAAATGGCGTGTGTTCCTCAAATATGGAAAGATTCAATAGTCGTTCCAATTTTAAAAACCTGGTAAACCTATGAATGACAAAAAACAGCTACCGCCCTATAGCTCTCTCACTTCCCATTGTGGTAAACTTGTAGAAAAAATTGTTTTAAATAGGCTCATGCACTTTTTGTGAAAAGAACAATGTAATACCAATTAATCAAGCTGGATTTATGAAAGGAAGATCTACAGTTGAGCACTTGGTTAAATTATCTACTCAAATAAAGCGTCAGTTTGCTCGTAGGAAAAGTATAGTATACTCGCTACTTCTTTGATGTTAAAAAAAAGCCTATGACCAAGTCTGGCACAGGCGCTTGTTTATACAAACTGAAAACTGATTGGAATATCTGGAAAACATGTACAATTATATTAAATCATTTTTATATAATAGAAGTATGTTAGCCAGAGTAGGAAGAAAGACACACTCAACACTCAGAAGAAAACTAGACATGGGGAATTCCGCAAAGGCTCAGTATTAGCACCTATTCTTTTTAACATCCTTATTCACGATCTCCCAAAAGCAGTCTCCAAAAAATGTCGTTCTAGTGCAATACGCAGATGATATCTGTATGTGGATGAAAGTAACTCTGAAAAAGTCAACCCCACAAAGAGCACAGAATTATGCTAGAAGACTATATCAAAGAGATTTTAGATAGCATAGGGAACTATATGAAAGAAAAAAATGGTCTGTCCTTGAAAAAACTGAAAAAAAAATATGATGTTGTTTAATGCAGCAGGAAGCAAATCCAGAAAATTTACCAGTCTTCAAACTTCTAGGGGAACTTTAGAATATAAACAAAGTATTAAAATTTTTTAGGACTTTTCCTTACTCCAAAAAATTATCTTGGAATATTCATTTTGAATACATATTAACAAAGGCTAGGAAAAAGTTTTGAACTTACTAAAGATCATAAGCAGACTACCCTGGGGGAATGGATTCAAAAACTCTCTACTTCATCTTTCTATCGCTCTTGTTAGATCAAAACTTACGTATGGTCAAGAAGTGTACTTTAGCGCTCCAAAATTTCTTCTAAAAAAATTACAAAGTTTTGTTTGGATTGCAAAAGCCATTAAATTTGCTCTTGGTATCCCTATTCATGCCTCAAACGCAAAGACATATAGAGAAGCTGGAATCTTGCCCCTTGATGATTATCGTGAACTAGCTGCATCAAAATTTGTCATAAAAATCGAGTGCTGGTGATAATTACATTCAAGAAGATTTAAAAAATTAGAGATCCGACACTGACTTTCCAAAAAGAGCAATTACGATTAAATCGCAAGAAACAATAGCTACATACACTTCTGATTTGATTAAATGTTCAAAAAATAGATATAAAGAAAGTGGCTAAAAAAAAAAAACCATTCTTCTTCATTTATATTCCATCATGGGAGATACCAAAACCTATTCTTGATACTGGTTATTCTGATATAAAAAAAAAAGAGTAAATATTAATATCATCACAAATTTAGCAAAAATCACATGTATATACTGTCTGGCGTCTAAAGACATTTTTATAGAATTTTGCTGGATTCCTTCGCATACTGGTATACTTGGAAATGAACTGGCTGATAGGGGGCTGCGAAAAAAAGGTGCTAAAAAAGCAGGGTCATTTTCTGAGTTAAAAATAAAACGTCAGTAGTGGAATGCTATCGTACCCTTGAATCGACTGCACGGAAGAGAGCTCAAACAATGTTGATATACCTACCGAGATTTCATCCAACCAATGGGAAGCTTTTCCATTAGACCTTGTATTAAGAAAAACGACTGATCTTCCAGTTTATTATTCCAGACAAATATCTTCCCTTATAATTCGATTAAAGCTAAATGCTTTAAAAACAAAGTTTAGTAAGAATACTAACTGTATTTGTGGTAAAGAGATAACACTGAACCATATTCTGTTCAATTGTCACAAGTTGACTACATTCTTACCAACATCTTTGCGATCCAATACTTTTTCTGAAAAAAAAAAAAAAACTTGCAAGATCTACTTTCGAATCATTCTTTGATGATCGAAATTGCTGAATACTTAATACATAGTCCGATTGGGGTTTTTATTTAGATTTAAGATGATTGATCTGTTAAATGTTCAGTTTAGACACATATACAGGGGGAAAAACTTTTGACATTTCATGACATATTAAATGTCCCATATGCGGCAGTACCTACCCAATTTTCAGTTACCAAATAATCCTACAATTGAATGATTTTAAGACTCTGACTTCAAATCAATTCATTTTGGCTAATGTATCAAAATATTTACTTCGCAGTCCTATCGGTACATTAGTATGAGATTTCAGTATTTTTAAAGCAAACATTGTTTATGCTGTTCATGTTCACTGATTTAAGCTTTATTTTCAATTATGTTTTTCATTTGTATAATAATATCAATGTCATCTTGATGTATATCATTTACAAATATCACAATCGTCTAAAACCACGCCATGTGAAAGACGTAAAACTAAACAATGAGCGTGGAGCTATCTGAGTGGTGCGTGCGGACGCGCGCGCACGTGAAGTGGTTAGCGTTGCGTGGTGTCAGGGGGGACGGAGAAGAAGTGTATCAGTAAATAAATTTTTTTCGGTTTTCTGGGAGCGAGGGTCTACCTAAGGAAATGAGGTGCGAGCCTCGTTGTGAGTACGATGAAAAAATCAGGACCCACCCCCACACTTGACTTCCGTCCTTCCCTCCTGGCCCCCATCCAAAAGTACCATTGAGTCGTATCTCAGAGGGAGAAACAATCAAGATAACCTCGATATTCGGGGACAGCCTTTTCGATCCCAGACACTTTTGAGTGTAAATTAACTTGCATATTGCGTTATGTATGTAGGCTTCACGTCTAAAAAAAAAGTATAGACATATAATATACCCCATCGTAATTTCGAGATCTTGAGCGAAAAAAAACAGAACGCGAGGAACGACAGACAAGCCCACTTGCAGGTACGGCATTCGTCATTTCGTAGATGCCATGAGAGAATGGAAAGGAGCGAAGAATAAGAAACAGAAGAAGGGAGAAAAAGAGACACCGTTTCTACCAAGGAGCGGGAATCCTAAAGGGTTTTATCAAAGTCAAAAGAAGATCGGATTTCTTCGCCAGGGAGAGGAATGCAGCACCTTCTTGATGATTAGAATACGTGATTCTAACGAGGGACTATGAATCGATTTTGCTAGCGGCCAGTCCAAAACATCTGTCGCTCTTAATAAGGAATTCGGACGTTGGGCATGTCCGTCACATGTCGAAGAGAGATTAGCACACAACACACACCACAAGAATGGCACAACCCAAACAGGAAACACAACACACACAACACACAACAGAGAACACACACACAGACACACAACACACACACATAGGGACATGCACACAGGACACCAGTATTTTTGCAGCGGGCTGCGAGACCACCACAAAGAGACTAAAGGAGAGAGAGACAGACGTTTTAACTTTAACTGGCAGAGGAGAGGAGAGAGTGAGAGCGGCCACGAGTGGAGTATGACCAGAAGGCCCCAGGTTTTTTTGTGGAGACCCAGAAAGAGGAGTACCGGCCCGCCTTGAATTCGCCGCCTAACCTGAATCAGGTTGCCCCATCAATTGTCTGGAGGAGCGGGGACAATGATGATCGTCCAATTCGAAAAAAAAAAAAAAAAAAAAAAAAAAAAAAAAAAATCCGATCTTCACGGGAGATGATTTGAACCCAGGGTACCCGCAGTTCCGCATGACGTGAAAAGCTCCGATCTAGTGGACACCTTCTCCCGGCCTTCCATCTCAGGAAACAGTGATTGACCATTTCTGTGGTTGTCTTGGACACACATGTTGGCAACTGACCATAGACATTTTTTTTTTTTTTTTTTAATAGACTTGTCCAAAGGAGAGAGTAGGACTTTTTTGGAAAATCAAGGCCGTTAGTTTATTAAACTTTCACATAGATTAGAAAAGCATTTACTGAGTGGAGGACGAGAGGGTCGAGCGGGCGAGAGAGGAGGGGGGAGAGGGAGGGGAGGAGAGTGTGAGAGTGGAGAGAGAGAGAGGAGAGCGGAGTCAGGAGGGAGAGAGGGCGGAGGATTTTGAAGAGAAATGGCGTTGTGGGGACGACGTGGAGATGGTGAGTGAGAGAGTGGAGAGTGAGTGACAGGAGGAAGAGTGATGAGAGTGGGAGAGAGGGGGAGAGTGGAAGTGAGACCGGAGACGGAGGGTGAGAAAGAGAGAGAAGTAAGTAGGTCGTGAGAGTGAGTGAGAACAGGAAAATCAAGGAGCGTTATTTGGAGGTGAAGTTAAACTTTAGTTGGCCTCTTAATTGCACGCACAGAGAGAGGAGAGAGAGACGAGAGCGGAAGAGGGCCCCCGAGAGAGAGAGAGAGGTCTGCTAGCACAGGAATCAATACTGCCTTATTAAGGAAGCTCTGAAATGTCCATTTGGCCTGAAGTTGTAATTCCAGTCTCCTCCATTCTCGTATTCCCAGATGGTTTACCAGGTCCCTGCCCCGTTCCTGCCAATTTTCATCAAATGATGTCCCTCTTCATTCTAATGGGGGAAACGTTCGCCCCAAAGCTGAAGACAGCCAAACGTTTGTTTAGTTTCCTGCCTTCTTCATGTCGCAAATCCTTGGTGGCCTCCTTTTACCACTCAGTAGCGCACCTCACCTTCCTCCTGCACCTCCCTCCCCACCCCCCCCACCGTCCTATCGAAGACCCCCTTCCATCCTCCTCCTCCTCTCCCCCCAAAATAAAGATTATCAGCCACCCACTTCTGTGCGAGGATTTGGCTTGTGTGCTGCTTTGCTATTCGTGGATTGGCTATAAAAAAAAAAAAAAAAAAAAAAAAAAAAAAAAAAAAAAAAAAAAAAAAAAAAAAACAAAAAAAAAAAAAAAAAAAAAAAAAAAAAAAAAAAATCTTTTCCATTGTCTTCACTAGATTTCAACTTGTCTGATTCCGCTTTGTTTGAGTCGAAAAAAAAATATGGAGGCGCTGCGCCATCGTCTGTTCCCGCGTCTTAAGGTCGTCGGGCAAAAGAGCTTTGGTTGAGCGGTTTGTTATCAGCCCTGTGATTACGGCTTTTTAACTTACTTTCTTAACTCCTTTCGTAATTTACTTTTAAAAAAGTGTTTCTGTTTTAGTATGGTTTGATTGGGTTGCTGGGATGAGGTGAAGAGAGCAGAGCCTTTGAAAGGCTCTTTCTTCTTTTCTTTCTTACTCCAGCGTGGTGAAGCCGCTTGTGTCTCTCTGTTCACAGCTAGCTATCTGTACGAATGCCAAGAAGGACAATATCCAACAAATCCATAAAAACTTTGGGTTTTTTTACCGTTTTCCCTGTGTCGTAATTATTTTATTTTGGACACTTTGTTAGAGCGTCTCGAGTGGGTAAAAAAAATCAAAAAGTTCCAGTTTATCTAGTTATCCTATTTATTAAGGGAAACTATGTTTGCCAATATCTGCAGTTGATCTATTGGTTCTGAAAAAGAAAATAGAAGAGGGCGCGCGCCGCGATATGCTGACCTTCTGGAAAATTGTCTGACAACTGGGTTTTGTGTGTTTTTTTGAGGTCAGGCTGTTTTGGTGTTGTTTTTTTTGTTTGTGTTTTTGTGGTTCAGTTAATTAATGGGGAGAGGGGGGGGGGGGGGCGTAGATGCGGAGGAGTATAGACCCAGCAGGGAGGAGGGGCGCGGAGGGGATGGGGTGAGATTGAGGATGATAGAGGAGATGAGGGGGCGGGGAGGATTACGATAAGGAGAGTAGGACAGGAAGAAGAAGATGAAGATACGGAGGGGAGAGGAGGGGGGATAGGCGGAGGATAGACATGAGAGAAAGAAGATGAGGAGAGATTGGAGGGGGGGAGAGAGGGGGGAGAGAGACGAGAGTGGGGGAGGAGGAGAGAGAGGAGGAGAGAGAGGACAGACAGGAAGACAGACAGGACAGACAGTGGCAGGATAGGAAGACAGAAATAACAGACATACAGACAAGCCAACCAGTAGTCAGCCACGCAGACAGATGAAGAGAAGTGACACAGACAGACAGACAGACACATGGACCGGACAGGAAGACAGAGGCCATATGACGACAAGGACCAACAAAATAATAGACCCCAGCGCCGTGAGATGAAGGGGAGACCAGGACACAATGTGACATTTGTAAGAAAGACGACGAGAGAGCGGGAGAGGGGAGGAGAGAGAGAGAGGGGAGAGAGAGGAGAGGAGGCAGACGACGAAGTCATTGGAGAGAGAGGGACGGGAGGGACGCAGCGACAGGAGGGAGGGAGGAGAGGAGGGAGGAGGCGAGGAGGGAAGAGTGAGGGAGGGAGGACGAGGAGAGGCGAGAGGAGAGAGGAGGGGATGAGGAGAGAGGAGGACCCGGAGAAGGAGAGGGAGAAGGAGGGGGCCTCGGGAGGAGAGGGGAGGGATGAGACAGGAATTGAGAGAGAGGGAGAGAGGAGAGGAGAGAAGGGAGAGGGAGAGGGGGGGGGAGAGAGAGAGAGAGGGGCAGGGAGAGAGGAAGAGGCGGGAGGAGGAGAGAGAGAGAGGAGGAGGGAGAGGGGGGGAGGAGGAGAGGGAGAAGAGGACGGGGGGAGCGGAGAAGGTGAGAGTGGAGGAGGAAGGAGAGGAGGAGGCGAGAGAGAGGAGGGAAAGATGAGAGAGGAGGAGAGATCCGAGAGGAGTGAGAGAGCGGAGAGGGGAGGGAAGTGGGTGAGAGAGAGGAGCGAGATGAGAGGAGAGAGGCAGAGTGAGGAGGAGGAGAGGGAGTGAGGAGATAGAGATGGAAGGGACAGAGGAGGGACGTGGCGAGCGGAAGAGGGGGCGAAGAGGAGGAGAAGAGAGGAGGGAGACGAGAGAGAGAGAGGAGAGGGGAGGGTTGGGTGAGGGGGGGAAGGAGGAGAGGGGGAGAGGGAGAGGATGAGTAGGAGGAGGAGGGATTGGGCTAAGGAGAGAGGAGCGGAGAGAGGAGGGAGAGAGATAGAGGAGGAGAGAGGGAAAGGAGAAGGAGAGAGAGAGGAGAGCGGAGCGAGGGAGAGGAGAGAGAGCGAGAGGAGGAGAGGGGGAGACTGAGCGCAGGGAGAGGAGAGAGGAGAGGGGGAGAGATGCCTGAGAGGATAGGGAGAGGAAGGGAGAGAGGCGGGAGAGAGGAAAGAAGGTAGAGAGGAGGAAGCGGGCGGAGGAGAGGAGAGAGGAGGAGTGAGAGAGGAGGTCGGGGGGGAGTTGGGGGGAGAGAGAGAGGAGAAGGAGAGAAGAGGGTGAAGCGAGAGGAAGAGTTGAGATGGGAGGGAGGGAGAGATGAGAGAGATGAGAGTATCAGAGCAGAGGAGAAGGAGTGGCTTGGAGAGTAGTGAGGTACGTGCGAGGGACGTGAGGAGTTCACATCAAGCAATTGCTTTTCAGGTTTCAGATGGGGTGTTTCTGATTGCCAGTCTCACCTCGGGCGTTCCGTGGGTGTTGTCCATTAACAAGTTGGATTGTTTTGGATCATTTATAGCCTTCTCCCAGTTGTTTTGGACTCGGTGTAGGCAAAGCCAAATAACTGTTTCGTCGGTTTGGCTGCACATCTCCTCCTCCTCCCTCTCTCTCTCTCGTCTCTCTCTCTCTCTCTCTCTCTCCTCTCGCTCTCTCTCTCGTCCTCGTCGCTCGATATTCTCCTCTCTCTCTATCTCTCTCTCTCTCCTCTCTCTCTCTCCTCTCGTCTCTCTCGTCTCTCTCCTACAACTTGATAGAAATAACGAAACAAATAAAATGTTGTATGTATGCCTTCGCTTCAGAAGCGTTCAGCTCCCAGGCAATCTGGCCAACGTAAAAGTTATGTACGTGGAAAATAATTCATCGTAGTAATTCATATAGCAGTTTTACGTACTAATGTTACGTTACAATGTGTGTCAAGAGGTTTTTTTTAGTTAGTCGTGCAGAAATAATAGATGTGTGCCTTTTGGTTCTTTTATTGATTCAATGCTGTTATTTGCCCCTCGAATTTGCAGATCAGTCAAGTAGTATAATCGATTCAAATGTGGGTGGGTTATGTAGTGACCTGGAATCCAAACTACCTAGGTTCCTGGCGTTCCTCCTCTGGTGTTCCCAGTACTGTCCTGTCTGTCTGTCCCTCTGTCTTGTCTGTCTTCCTCTCTCTCTCTCTCTCTCCTCTCTCATCTCTCTCTCTCTCTCTCTCTCTCTCCTCTCTCTCTCTCTCTCAGTCTCTCTCTCTTCTCTCTCTCGCGCGCGCGCGCGCGCCTTCGCTCTCTCTCTCTCTCTGTGCTGCATTGATGAAGCAACACGGTGCCTGATGACTTTGGGTCGGTCAGATGCCTGACTGAACATTAAAAAAAAAGCGACTGGAAATGTTCCGTAGGCTCTTTTGACCACATTTGATTGATTGTTCTTTTTTTTTCACCTTCAACGAATGTTACATTACACCATGAAGAATATAGCCACAGTGACATTTCTTCGCCTTTAAACGGATTATTTATTTCTAACGGAAGGAAAGGAGGAGACGAAACGCTGGAAGAGAGGGCAGGGAATGGTGGACACCGGGTTCGTCCAAAAGAACGGTTTGTAACATTTGCCGCGGAAATACAGTAATATGAATGTTGTTGCCTTTGTGTACATCTCTGTCAAGTTACAATAATTGAAAAACACTTTCAAGCAGGCGACGTGTTATGATGACGATATCGCTGTTGTGGGTTGTTTGTATTCAGGTTGTTCTTGTATTCGTTGGTTGTTGTTGTTGTGTTGATAGTTGTTTGTTTGTTTGCTTGATTGTTTCACAAACGTCTAGTCAGTTTTCCCTGCTCTGAAACAAATGGGCCTAACCATGAGATAGTCCACAATGCGCTCTTATGTGCGTTTCTTCTATGCGCTTATGAATGTGTATGTGTCTGTCTTTGTCTGTCTGTCTGTCTGCCTGCACTGCC
>JADBJO010013034.1:17500-20000 GCA_016801955.1 Conus betulinus
TAACGCCCAAACTACCGAACATATTTTGACAAAAGTAATTGGAAAGAAAAGAATTATGACCGACAACTGAATGAATAGACGAAATCTGCAAACGGGGGGGTGGTGGGGGGGGGGGGGGGGGGGGGGGGTGGGCGGATTAGGGGGGGGGGGGGGGGGGTAAATCGCATCCAAGCTTCAGCGAAAGTGACCCCGCCATTTTCACGCTACAAATGCTTCTGTTGCGCACGCACATTTTTTTTTTTTTTTTACCTTATAATCACCTCAATTATTCCATCCAAGAATGAACATGCTAAAACACGGGTGTGAAACGCTGCGCATGGGGCGGCTGTAATTCCGGCATGTGCTTATTCTGGTGTGCGCTTATATCAACGGTTCAACCGTCTATTTGTTTGACCCCATAAACTAAGAAAAGGTAACTCCATTTCCGATAGAAAGAGAGGTGTCTTTTCACTTGATTTTTTTTTCCCTGTCGAAAATCTATCTAATTTTTTTTTTGCAGATCTGGCTTAGAGAGTAGATGAAGAATCTGTTTGACATTTTGCGGAAATCTGCGCACTCCTGAATTGCGTTTCCAATCCACCACCACCCCCCCCCCCCCCCCCCCCCCCCCCCCCCCCCCCCCCCCCCCCCCCCCCCCCCCCCCCCCCACCCCCCCCCCCACCCTCTCTAAATAGCTCCTTGCATCGCGTCTGTGAAACATTTTGTCAAATGACTTCGCTTTGCACCTGTTGGCAGGGCGTGGACTGGGCAAAGCAAAGTTGTTCCGATTTTGTTTGCGCTGATCTTTGTCTTCTTGTTTCTCTTGTGTTTCTGGGTCGCTGGCCCGTTCGTCCGCCGTGTGTGTGTGTTGTGTGTGGTGTGTGTGTGTGTGTGGTGTGTGTGTGTGTGTGTGTGTGTTGTGTGTGTGTGTGTGTGTGTGTGGGTGTGTGTGTGTGGTGTGCGTGTGCGCGTGCGTGTGTGTGTGCGTGTGTGTGGTGTGTGGGTGTGTGTGTGGTGTGTGTGTGTGTGTGTGGTGTGTGTGAGTGAGACGAGAGAGAGAGAGAGAGAGAGAGAGAGAGAGAGAGAGAGAGAGAGAGAGTCTTGTGTCTATGTCTGTCTACCTGCCTGTCTGTCTGTCTGTCTGTCCTGTCTGTCCTCTCTCTCTCTCTCTCTCTCTCTCTCTCTCTCTCTCTCTCACACACACACACACACACACACACACAAACACGCGCGCGCACGCACCCCCCCCCCCCATACACACACACGCGCGCGCGCGCGCGCGCGCACGCACGCACACGCACACACGCACGCACGCACACACGCAGAGAGAGAGAGAGAGAGAGAGAGAGAGAGAGAGAGAGAGAGAGAGAGAGAGAGAGACGAGAGTATGAAATCTATAAAGTTGCCAGAAAACATGAAGTATCTTAACTCTCTGATTGTTACGCGCGGTAATAAAAGCCAGTGTCTGCTGCCCCAGCTGTTGGGAAATTTACTCCAGAACAAACACAGACACATTTGCGACCAGACATTCAAAACTCAAAATCAAATAAATCGATATGTCATCACGGATAGCAACAGATTTATCTGAGAGAACTGTGTTGACAGCGTTTTACTTTTTTTTCCAATCTCGCATGGACCAATCTCTCTCTCTCTCTCTCTCTCTCTCTCTCCTCTCTCTCCTCTCTCTCTCTCTCTTCTCTCTCTCTCTAGCAAAATCACCTGGTCTTCTGTTCATCCCCTAGCGTCTAGCGCTCATTCTCTGCAAACATCTCCTTCTGTTTCATTGCTTCTCTTACTTTGTCTACATGTCATTTTTCAGTTAGCAAGCCCGACAGTTTTTTTTTTCCAAGGTGAAGTGTCCGATTCCACTTCTAAGACGTAACTGGAAGAGTTTAAGAGATTTGAGTTAACATCTTTTCCGCGATCCGCTTCTTAATCCTCCGGATGTGACGTTACAGAGCGAGGTCTTAAATGCGAACGTATGCATAATCATAAAAATGTTAAATTTTTTGCATTTTAATCGTACTTCCGTCTTTCATCGAAAAGAATCCTATTATACGTCTATGGAATGAATAGCACGACAATAAACTGCGTGTACACTAGACGTCACGCTTTTAAAATAACCAACGACGACGACGACGACCACCACCACCACCATCACCACCACCACCATCACCCACCACAACAACAGCAACAACGACCTACTCGAGCTTCATTCAAACATGCTGACGACCAGCTGTGCCATTCTTGTCTGCACGACTCAGAATTGGATATGCAGTGACCTTTTCTTTTTCCATAAAATGAACTTACCAAATCGATGAACAATTGATGAACAATTGTGACGGGGGCGCACTGCTACGAAACATTTTGGAAAGTGTTATCTGCTGAAGAGAAGATCTCATTCGTTCGAGAGGACCATTATTTGGCAGCCCCTCTCGGAACTGACACGTTTGATATATGCCGAATGGTACGTGCCATCATATGCACGTCTGCTGTTTTAATCTGTCTGTCGGACCACATT
>JADBJO010013034.1:25000-27500 GCA_016801955.1 Conus betulinus
CTCCCCATCCCCCGCCTTCTCACACCCACCCCTCCCTCCAACCCCCCCCCCCCGCCCCCCGCTCCCCGCTCGCCTCCCGCCTGCCTTCCCCTCCCTCTCTCTCTTCCCCTCTCTCTCTCTCTCCCCATCCCCCCGCCCCTCCCCCCACCGACCCACTCCTCCACTCCCCCCCTCCACCAACACCGCTCACCACCCCGTCCTCTCCCTCCTCTCGCCCCGCCGCCCTCCCGTCAACAATCCGCTCCCCGCCACTCCTCGCCCTCCGCCCCCCCCCTCCCCCCTCCCCCTGTCCCTCGACACACACCCGCGGTATCCCTCTCTCTCACTCTCCCTCTCCTCTCTCTCTCTCTCTCACAACACACACACACACACACCACACCATCCACACAAACACACACTCTCTCTACTCTCTCCTCCTCTCTCTCTCCGTCTCCGTCTCCACACACAGCACACACACTACAAACACATACACCCACTGCTCGGCCGTCCTCTTCTCCTCTTTTTTATCTTCCCATCTCTCTCTCTCCTCTCGCCTCTCTCACTCAACACCACACACAATACGCACATCCACACACACCACCATCACAACACACACCACGACACACACAACAACAACAACCCAAACACGACACCACACACACCACACACACACCACATCTCAACCAAACATCACTCCTGCTTGTGCAGCCCCGCCTACAACGCAAGGAAAACCAACCCTGGCGTGGAGCGGCGCGGTAGAGGCCCTATGAAGTGCAAGAAAGTGCGAGTGGGAACGCGCTAAGGAGCTAATTAGTGTTTTACAATTATAGTGCTTGCTGAAAATGAGAAGCTGTCAGGTTTAAATGATTTAGAGATCGCGAATGATAACAACTAGGTATCTGATTCATTGCAAAGGAAGGTGAAGTTGCTTAGGGGAAACCAAACGGTCATAGCTTCCTATCCTAGACACAGCCTTACGACTAGGAGAGTGCCGTTTCTACAAATTTCAATATTACCATGCGATATATATATATATATATATATATATATATATATATATATATATATATATATAATATATATATATATAATATGTATATATATATATATTATAATATATATATATATATATATATATATATATATATAATGTAATTGCTAACCAACAACAACTTAAGAGAAGTGCTCAACCGAATTGGGAGAGGCATCTGTTAAAAGTTGGATTTTAAGCTGACCTTTTAATGCAACTTTTAACATACATAGATACATACATACTATATACATACATATATATATATATATATAATATATATATATATATGTGTGTGTGTGTGTGTGTGTGTGTGTGTGTGTGTGTGTGTGTGTGTGTGCGTGCGTGCGTGCGTGCGTGCATGCGTTCGTGCGTGCGTGCGTGCGTGTTTGTGTGTTCCCTACCCAGTCCCATCCTCACAGTACCACGATGTACTGCAAGGATCAATCGTTGATGTTTCTCATCAATTAGTATTTTAACCTAAATGTGTCTACATATCTGAATGTATTCAGTCGAACGTAGACATGTCTATGTGTTCAGGTTGCTATGCATTTTACGTGTAACCTATTTATATCTCTACATTCATGTATACAAGTTATGACTGTATGTGTACCTGCGTCTAAATCAGAAGACCAGGTACATTCTGATCAGATTCTCATATAAGTATTTATTAAAAGGTGGGGTGGGGGGGGGGGGGGGGGGGGGGTAAGTGGGATGCGTTTTCTGCTTTTATTGTATCAACGGTACAAACAACAACGGGTTAGTTTTAATAAATGACACTCCCCCCCCCCCCCCCTTTTTTTTTCTCCCTCCCCTTTGCGATGAAGGTTTTGTTGGCTTGCTTATTTCCTTTTGTTTTTTTTTTAATAATCAGCCTCCTCTGAATAAAACAATTTGAAAAATATCTAGAGATAGCTTTCAACTTTATTTCCTAAAAAGAGAAGCAGAACGTATGCCAAAAAGTCAAAGAAGTAAATCAGAAAACATGACTAACGGTAACGAGCTCTGAAAACATCAAGGAAACAAGTAAATACCGACACTGCTACACACTATATGTATTCTACTGCTCCATGGTGTGAACTAAAGCGAACTCATTGATAAAGCGATTTCTCGTTCTTTTTTCACTGTCCTAAATGTTACTTGTCTTTGCCAAAAGAAGACCCAGGAGGTCGAAATGCATTACGTTTTATCCTGTACTTTATTTGTCTCGGTCCTTGACGGTAACTAACCCCCTCTTTTGTAAAAAAAAAAAAATAAAAAAATAAAAAAAATAATAATAATAATAATAATAATAATAATAACTCACTGAAGTTAAAAGCTGAACGTTTTTTTTTTTGTTTGTTTGTTTGTTTGTTTGTTTTTTCTCCTGCTTCCTGCAATACATCGAGCGATAGAACGGTCTGTTACGTTGATGCCTTGGCTTGCTGCAGCCAAAAATGAAGGAGGGACATAATCAGCGTCTAGCCGGTTTGAGGCTTATGGCACACATTG
>JADBJO010013035.1:0-5000 GCA_016801955.1 Conus betulinus
AAGGGTGGTCTAAGGCCAAAGGAAAAGCCAAACCGAGAATGATGAATCAGGAAAATGACATAAAGGAGAAAAGAAAAACGGATCCAAAAAAGAATCCAAAAAAGCAAGTAAAAGCCGTCAGGCAGGCCAGCAAGGGCAATGGACACGGGGCGATATGCACTCCACTTGGAATGAAATTTGGCAAATGGTCCTTCAGGACTAAGCCGTCATTCTAGAGGGATATGACCTTCTGCTCTTATTAAAGCCAAACCTGGTGAAGTAGTGGGTGGGATTTAGACAAAGAAGAAAATGGGGAAAAACGGACGATCCTGCAGCCCCAACTGCCATGAAAAAACAAAAACGTGGGTGGGGGGAACATGCCAGCTAATATGTTGAAAGGAGCCCTGGCTCATAGGGCAGGTACAAGGTACAAACGGCACAAGGCGGAAGGCCAATGGAGGCACAACCAAGTGCTCAAAGAGATAGTGCAATTGCAGCAGTTCATGTTGTTGGCTTCAGTACCAACATCACAAAGGGAAAGGAACACGAACCATCGGGAAAACATTCAGGATCTCCACAAAGCGGCCCCGCAACATTTTCACGGTAGGGAGGTAAGCAATCAGCAAGGTAGGATTAGGAGGTGGTTAGCAACGGTGGTGCAATTTAGGATCCGGTAGCCAACGCATGGCCAAGAAAACAGTGCACTCGGCACATGAGGCTGTAGGCAGAGTTGCTGGCGGGGCCAGATCCAATGACGGGTAGGGGAGGTGCACACTGCAGACCTCCCAGAAATGAAGAGTCGCCCAAATATCATCAGCAAGAGTGGCAGGAGAACAGAAGACATAGTTAGTCCACTCCTCATTACCATGCGCTGATTCAGTGATCGAGTCACGGTTGCCATATGAGACCAGAATGGGAGACAGCTCAAAATCTACAAGACTGAACTGGAAAAGTATGCTGTGAATCGGCTAAACAGGCTGGATGAGGAGCTGAGGAAGGAGAGAGGGCTAAGCTGATGCGCAGAGGCTAGAGGAGAGGGCTATCAGGTCGATCGAATCCTCACTGCAGAAATGGACTTGGATAGGGGGGTGGTTTCTAGGAAAGGAAACGTCTGCATCAGCCTCTGAAACAGCTCTCAGTTTGCAAGGAAGGAAAAAAAAACAGAAAAACAGAAAAAAAAAAAAACAGGAGCCAAAAAAAAAAAAAAAATCAGAGCCCTGAAAGCAATGAATGGCAGAAGCAAAAACAGAGCCCGGCTGAAGGAACTGAAATAAGGAAAAACAGAGCCCTGGAGAGCCGGAAAGCAATAATTGGCAGAAGCTAGCACGAGAGGTGTTTTTCAAGAAGCAGCAGCGAGGGTTCAAGCTGGAATCTGGTCCAGGCGGAGAGGAGGAGAAAAGAGGAGAAACAAAAGGTGAACTGAGAAACAAAAGTGAACTTCATAAGGCTAAAGTTCCTACAAACATCAGGCTGCCCCATGGGATTCAGGGTAAGGAGTGCAAGTCATATAAGTGTAAGATGAGCATGTCCAGAGGGTCATGGGTTCGAATACCCAGTCATGCTCGTCCAAGATGGGAAAAAAAAAGCGCAGCAAAAGGGACAGCGGGAGTCATGAAACCGGGTGTGACCAACATCCCTAGAGTCGTCAGGAGATGATAAGGCGCCGATTTAACACTTGCTTGGAAGGGGCTTCTTCTCTTCTGAGAACTCCTCTGCTGCCACGCTTCTCCACGAGTTTCTTTCTACTATGCTGCTGGGATCCAAACGGACACCACATTGGTCGTTGGAGTGTGATTTTTTTGGAGGTTAAGTAAACCAAATCTGTAATGCTTCAATGAATGAAGTATTATTTTCTAAACTGTTCGTTTTTCCGTTATCCTCACTTTTCAGGCGTTCATGTCCTCTTGCCACGCCACATCTGCTGACAAAGGTTTTTTTTTGTTTCGTTTTTTTTTTTTTTTTTTTTGTTTTTTTTTTTTCTTGTTGTTTTTTTTTTTACGTGGGGTCTTCAAAAACTTTTTTAGGTGATCCTGCTGAGAGAGAGACAGGAGGGAGAGCGATCAGAAGAAAGAGAGAGAGAGATTTTGGAGAGGAGGGAGGAGAGAGAGAGGAGCCGGGAGAGAGAGGGAGAGAGGAGAGAGAGGGAGAGAGAGAGTGAGAGGAAAGAGAGAGAGATGAGGAGGCGAGGGAGGAGGGGAGAAGAGAGAGAGACGGAGAGAGGGAGAGAGAGAGAGAGAGGAGGGAGAGGAGAGAGAGTGAGAGATGGCGGGGGAGGAGAGAGAGGAGGAGAGGAGGGAAGGAGGGAGGGGAGAGGGGGGGGGGGGAGGACGATTCTCTTTTTTGGAGAGGAGAAGAGGGAGAGAAGAAGGGAGAGGAGGATGAGATGAGGGAGAGGAGGGATGACAGAAGGTGAGGAGGAGAGAGGAGAGTGAGAGGCGGGGACGGGCGGAGAGGGGGAGAGAGAACGAGAGAGACGGAGGAGGAGAGAGAGGGAGAAGAGAGAGAGAGGGAGATGAGAGGAGCGAGAGAGGAGAGAGGAGGGAGGGAGGAGACGAGAGATGAGGATGGAGGGAGAGGAGGCAGTTGATGAGAGGAGAGGAGAGGAGAGCGAGAGGAGGGAGAGGAGGAGAGGGAGAGAGAGAGAGAGGAGAGAGGAGATGGAGGAGAGAGAGAGACAGACAAACAAACAAAGACACAAGAAGAAAATATCGCCAATGGGATTATATGACCAGCTGTCGGCGGCGGGGTGTTTGGCTTCGAAAACTTGTCGTCTTCATGGAGGGCGGGATTGAGAACAACACTCCCTTTTTATCTCTTTAGAAAAGCGTTCGTGAAAATTATTTGCAGCTGGATTCACGATTAAATTTAGCTAGAAAGTGAGGCGACACAGCAGGCGGAATATTAAACAATTAACAAAAGGAAATGTTTGTAATATAATCACGTAGACAGTGCAAAATGTTGAATGGTGTGCGGGGAGGTCTGGAGGATGCGGAATATGAGTCTGGATCAGTGGAGCGTGCATTTTAGCGGCGTGAAGAAAAAATTCACTAGGTAGGCGAAGAGATGGTTGAGCCGTAGACGAAGAGTTCTAGACAAGTTCTGCAGGGAGATGTCCGGCAGGGTCCACACCACTAATAAGAAGATCGTATCCCGGGAAAAAACCAACGGCAGCTCTCTGAAAAACCAATTAAGGATGTGGTAGCACGCGCGTCTTTTGAGTTGAGTAACGCAGCCTTCATTTGACAGTAAAAAACGGTTCAACCTAGCCATTTCCTGTGGATGGTAGGCTGTGGTGGGTGTGAACGTCGCAGTTTTCCAAGAGTTCATGGCACTCAGCCAAGAGGAGCTGAGATGAATTGCCTTCCTCGATGGAGGTTCGGCAATGTTTTCAGGAAAGCACCAAAATCTAGCAATCCAGTGCTAGAAGTACCTAGAGCAAACAAGCAGTCGCAGGTCGACGGGCATCTGCGTCAGGAAAGGAGGGATGGCTTATAGTCACCTGGTGAAAGCGAGTCAAATGATGGCGAAACCAGGTAGGTCATACCTGGACTGGTGGGCAGAGGACTGACAGCAAGGTCCCACATGTAGAGTGAGTTCTATGAGAATTGGGCATTTGGCAGAAGCAAGGTCGCCTGCATCAATGGCGCCTGGTGTGTGCCGACGAAATCTTAGGGGACTGTGACAAACATGGCATTTCCTCACACCACTTGAAATGTCACGCATCATGCCATGGCCACATGAAGCGTTGGGTGACAGCGTGTTGTGTGGAAAGTGTGTGCAACGCCCCATCTTGCGTCAAATTTGAACAAAGATAAGTGATAACTCGTTCTTCATTTTCGTTGTCCTAGTGTTTGTTTATCTAGCCTGAAGTAGACCTAAAAGGTCGACTCGAAACGCGTCTGGTTTTGTCTTTGTGACTCGCTTTTCTTTTCCATGTATGTCGGGGGGATTTATTGTACACGTTAACACAACATTAACAAAAAATCTTACGATTCAAACGTCAGATGTGGACACCTGGGCGATTCTTGTATTTATACCGCAAAAAAAAAAAACACGTTTCGACAGGTGATTGATGAAGGGGAAGCCAAAGTAGAGTCCAAGAGTTGCCCACGGCATCTGCTGGCTCGGTTAAGGAAAGCGCTATTGAGCCCCATGGCAAATCTAATAGCGCAGTTCCTCTCATTCTGTGGGCCATGTCTTCACTGTCTGTGTTGAACCAACCAATATCAACGAGACGCACGATGATTCAATCAACAATCCGTAGGGACGAGCAGCAAGAAATGTTAGAAAGGGCATCCTTCCATCCGTTCCTAATGAATGGCACTCTTATTTCTGCAGTTGAAACCTGTTCTGGACTTGATTTTATATTGGGGTAAATAAACATGTACATCATGTATACCAACACATCAGGTTGGTGGTATTCTGTGTGTCAAAGAGCTGCTTGTTGCAGCCTGAGCCTGGTGAGTGCCTGAGTGTTACCATGTAGCATGTTTGTGATAGAAAAAGGTGACGTATACATTATTTTCATGCCCGCTCTTAAGAGTTAAAAAAAAAAAAATTAATATTTTTGTTATATATAGAATCGAATATAATCAGTTTAAAAGCACACGAACAAACGGCGGGCATGTACGCGCAGAGGCATGTATTCTACACACCACACACACACACACACACCACCACACGCACACCGCACACACGCACACAACGCACGCACCACGCACCGCACGCACGCGCACGTTGCGCACGCACGCACGCACACGCACGCACGCACGCACACACACACACACACACACTCTCTCTCTCTCTCTCTCTCTCGCTCTCTCCTCTCTCTCTCTCTCTCTCCTCTCTCAGAGGAGGACACAGAGAAGAAGACAGGAGGACACACAGAGGAGGACTCCACACACACAGGGACACGAGACACCACAACACACACACCACACCCACACACACCAACACACCCGCACGCACTCACCACGCACGCACCCCACATCACGCACACACACACAACACACGCTCACACA
>JADBJO010013035.1:15000-20000 GCA_016801955.1 Conus betulinus
TTTTCTTTTTGCTGCCTGAACCATTACATAACAAACACATAACATATAAGAGGCATGAACATACGCAGCATAAAGCTCTCGCCACCACCAAAGGACGCATAACGATACTAGGTATGCATTCTTGAAAACCGGCAACAATCGGTGGTAGTGGATGGCGCAGCTTCCAGCCAGATCAGTGTGCAGTCTAGGGTCCCACAAGGCTCTGTTTTAGGACCAAGCGCTTTTCTTGGCGTACATTAATGACTTGCCAGAAGAACTCTCCTCACTGACACGCCTGTTTGCTGATGACACAGCTGTCTACTGTTTGAAGGCCTCCAAAACCGACAAAGCTTACTTCATAAAGACCTCAAAGAGTTAGAAGCATGGGAGCATAGCTGGGACTTAACATTCCATACTGGAAAATGTGCTACTCTCCCAGTTACAAAATCATTCTCTTCCTGAAAATTCCGACTACACCCTCCACAACCATATTTTAGAAACCGTCTCTACCTCCAACTATCTAGGCGTTACCATCAGCAGTGACCTAAACTGGGACCTGCACATCAACGCCATCTGTGCTAAAAGCCAACAAGACCCTCGGCTCCTTAGAAGAAACCTGAAGATCCCAGCAGTGCGCCTCAAAGAAACAGCCTATAAGACTTTTGTCAGACCGATCTTGGAGTACGCGTGCACCGTATAGGACCCGTATACACAAGTCAACATCAATAAGATTGAATCTGTCCAAAGACGAGCAGCACGGTTTGTGGTCAACCGGTACCACAACACACCTAGTGTCACCGCGATGATCGACAAACTGCAATGGCCGACTCTGCAGCACAGACGCAAGGTAGCTAGGCTTGTTATGCTACGGAAAAGAATAGAGAGGCGATCGTCGACAAAAGCTGCATCGTGCCAGCCCCTCCCAGACAAAGAAGGAAGCGCTCCCGCCAGCTCAACCAGATACAGTGTAAAACCCAATATCGACAAGCTTCCTTCTTCCTCAGAACAATACATGACTGGAATAATCAGCCTGAAACAGCTGTGGCAGCGGACACCTTGGACACCTTTAAGTCTAGGGTGCCCCCCAGTCAGTAGTTAGTTAGATAATAGGTCTCTTCCCCCCTCCCTCTCCCCATCCCCACTCTTACCCCAATAGCTGTTTTCAAAATTTATTTTTCGGGCCCTGCTGTCTTAGATCAGCAAGGGACCGGCTAGCTTGGAAGGGCGAAAAGTGAGTAACAGTAGCCTGCCAGAGAACCCACTTAGAGCAGGACTAGGTTTTGTCCTCACTTTTAGGTCTATCGCTTTCTATAATTTGTTTTTTCTTTCATCGCAACCCCCACAAAACGGTGTAAAAATCAATTGGTGGTTGTGGCCGTCTATGCAGTAAAAGTAAAAGTGTTGTCACAATAACATATTTCTGTCACTCAGCAGGCCAGGCTGGCAGTGTTATCACGGACAGTCTATGCTCTTGGCCGCGTCCAGCCCGAATCACACAGTCTTCACACAGATCTGGAGTCACTCACGAAAGCAGTTCGTGGAGACCTTGCAGGAAACACCCACACACCAGGACACACGTCAACACGACGGAAAACGAAACTGCTCATGGAGGTAGATTCGTGGATTCCTTCCAAGGACTCCCACACTGCAGAAAAAAAACACAAGTCGTGGTCCCGATGAACTCTGAAGCTCTTTCTTTCTCCAGTTCGTTGCTGACCTCACGGACAGCCCCCAACGGTTGGAGACGGTGGCTGGGCTCGTGCTACACTCTACACCCGGTTGGCAGTGCACACACAATATCTATTGACCCTTGGTCAGCCTCTCAATACCCCAGTGGGGGTAGCGACAGGGGCTGGGCACAGGCTGCACCCCACATCCGGATGGCAATCGGTTCCAGGTCGGACACGGGGCTTTCCGACACCTGGGGGGAACTGATAGCTACCTTGATTATCTAGCCTACTTCCAACACATTTATCGTTCTAATTGTAATCAGCAGTCACTCTTCCCATAATACATTTTACTGGAACTTGGGGGGAAATACCTGTAACAGAATCTACAAAGTTTCAATACAGTGTTTGCATTACAATCGATAATTTTCTTTGTTTAACACCATGATCGTTTGCATTAAAGGAAAGGATTTCCACGTGGAACCCTTTTTCAAAGTACTAAGAATACAATTATTATATATAGTGGAGCGAATTCCGTTTGCCCCATTCTAACAAGAAAAAAAAAAATCATTTCACATCTTCACTAGACGTGTCCAATTACATATCAAGGAGCGATTTCCGTTCGTTCCTCTTTATCTTTCCACAACAGGACTCAGAATAAACTTTCCGATAATGTATGCACAACAATTTTCATTGCTCACTTCCAGAGCTCACCAACACTCACACCATTATACACCATTATGATACTTAGGGGAAAAGATAAACACATTTTTGTTTTCAATAATACAGTGATTTAACTAGATTACTTTCGGTTTCGATCACATGTCACTATTCATTTTATCTCTTCTTTCTATTCATTTCATTGTCTTCATCCTCCACTCAACAAACATTCGCTAACTACGACATCTTACTGTCACCCTATGTTTCGTCAAATCATACAATATATCAAGGAACAACATCAATATTTTTAGGCATTTATTAAGCGCTGGAAAGTTCCCAACCACCTGTAGAAAAAAAAAAACAAACAAAAAAAAAAAACCTTCATTTATACAAATCCTGATATCGATAATACAGTGATTTCACTAGATCACTTTTTTTGTTTCGATCACATATCACTATTCACTTTATCTCTTCTTTCTACTCACTTCATTGTCCTCATCCTCCACTCAACAAACATTCGCTAACTACGACTTCTTACTGTCACCCTATGTTTCGTCAAATCATAAAAATATATCGAGGGAACAATCAAATATTTTTAGGCATTTATTAAGCGCTGGGAAGTTCCCAACCACCTGTAGAAAAAAACAAAACAAAACAAACAAAACCTTCATCTATACAAATCCTGATATCAGTTCAATTATCAACACACACCTGACTGCCAGGACACACATTCCTCCAGTCTCCCTTCGGCTCTCTGAAACTGTTGCTTGGCCGGTAGCTCTTCGGAGACTGAAGGGAGATCTTTACAAAAAACGCAGGTGAGTAGCTGTTGGGTAAACAGGCCAACCGGTTTTGCAGGTATATTTTTACCGGACAAACGTGTCCCCAAATTTTTGGACTGAACGAAATACGGTCCGTCACAGGTATACTGCTAGATGAATTAATCAATTAACAAACAAACAAATAAAAAGAATAAATATATACATATACACATACATACATACATGCATACATACATATACACATACATAAATACATGAATAAAGGAACATTAATGAATAAGTAAACATAAAAAAAAGTAGATAGATAAAAGCATAATACAGTCTTCAGTTGCCTATGTATTATTGTCCCCCCCCCCCCTCTCTCTCTCTCTCTCTCTCTCTCTCTCTCTCTCTCTCTCTCTCTCTCTCTCTCTCTCAAGCATTTAACATCCGAAAAACACTTTCAAGAAAATACAGGAAGAAGTAAAACAAATCCGTATTGCCGTTTAATCTTAGTTTTTGAGTGCTTACAAACCCTGTCAAATACCAACCACATCAGAATGTGATTTCAACCACATAAGAAGTTTTCGTTCCGAGTGTTTTATCCGTTTTTCCATCAAAGTATTAAGTGTGTACATAAAGGGATTAATTGCAGAGTTCACAGGCAACACAAAAATAGCTAGAGCCACATTCATTTCACCAGGGATTGGAGCGCCAGCTAGTGATAAAATTCCACACAGTCCAATGGGAAACCAACACAAGAAATCGGTCACTGCAACACTAATCAACCGTTGAGCTATGGTCATGTCCTGTGACATTTTAGTGGAGTGGGTTTTCAAAGCGTTGCTCTGTATAGACCAATAAATGACGATTTGCCCGATGAAAATCAATGAGATCAAAACAAAATTCATGATTATTAAAACACTGAAAGAAAAAACTTTTCCCTTGAACTCTTGTCTGGTGACAGGCAGAGGAACACATATGCCTGTCTGACTGTAAAACTCCCAGTGTGATGTCACTGGAAGTAAAGGCAAAAGAGCTAAAACCAGCCAACCATCCATGTTAACAGACAAGCCATTGCTGCAGACATTTTCTCAAATCGAATAGTGCTGAACGGAAATCGAAGGACAATGAAACGGTCAAGGGTGATTAACCAGATAATCAGAGCTGACGTCTCACTGGACAACAGAGACAGAAATCCAGCCATTTTACATGTCAAGCTGTTTTTCCATTTCTCGTCATAATGGAGATATCTGCCACTGAACCTTTCGTCAGCTGCCCCAATGATGGCGATATAGACACCCATCAGAAAGTCCGCCATTGTGAGGTTGGTGACGAATACGCTATAACCACTAGCAGAAGCCATAGTTCTTAGAAACAGACGTACGCCAAAACAGAAGGCATTACCGGTTAGAGACAGGCAGACGATCAGCCACAGAAATATCCGGTACATCCATGACTGCAGTAAGTCTTCACAAGAAGAAATCTCATCCTTTGGAGCGTAGCACAAACTACTATCAAAACCATAAGGCAGAATCTCACTGCAGCACAATTTATAGTTGTCTGTGTGTATAACACTCAAACGGGAAAGATGACTGAAAATGTCCACTGGGAAACGTTTTCACCGGGCTGCCGTCCATGTGCAGTTCAGTCAGATGAGGCATGGACTGAAAACTGCTGAGGAAAGTGTGAATGGAAGTGAAACTTAAATTCAGTATCTGTATGTGAGAGAGAATGCAGAGAAGAGCCGTGCGTCAAACAATGTAAGTGTAGTGTACGACAGATCTATGACTGTGAGTCTGTGTTCTGTTGAAGAGAAGAAGACGGATCCATAAACAGTGAGGTCAGAGGGTTTTTTGACAGCGACAATGTTTCTAGATTCTCTAAACGAAGAAAAATTGCCAAACTGATTTGCTTTAATGGTTACCATGGA
>JADBJO010013035.1:25000-37500 GCA_016801955.1 Conus betulinus
GGAGAATTAGTTCCTATTTTAATGTCTCTAAGGTATGTTTTATATTATTCAATAGACGATTGTCAACTTTTACTGTGCTGTGATTCAAAGTCGGCCTTTTCTGCCTTACAGTCTTTCAATCCAAAGATCCGCTGTAAGAAATCCGCTACTACAGAAATTAATTACGTAACACATCTCCTACCGATGAAAACAATAAACGTGACTTTCTGTCAGGTGCCCTCACATACTGGAATTTCAACAAATTAGAAAGTTGATCAAGCTGCTCTCAGAGCAGTTTCCAATACTGAAGGAACAACTGCACTGAACAATCAAAAGCACGACAATTAGAGAGGTCATAACTTTAATTCATAGGAGGCGTTTCAATTCACTTCGAACCAAATACAGCAAAAATGTTATGTGTGGAAACTCTTCGTGTATGTCACCTATTACTAGATTCACCAAGAGTAAAGAATGCAGTGCAGACGGCTGGTACTAAGACTTCACATGACAGATCGCTGCACTGACAATACCTTAAATGCTTTCTTTCGTTTGTTATGCCCATATCTATCACGTGTGTGTGTGTGTGTGTGTGTGTGTGTGTGTGTGTGTGTGTGTGTGTGTGTGTGTGTGTGTGTGTGTGTGTGTGTGCGTGTGAGTGTGTATGTGTGTGTGTGAGTGTGTATGTGTGTGTGTGTGTGTGTGTGTGTGTGTGTGTGTGTGTGTGTGTGTTTCTGTTCTTGTGTTTTGCGTGAGTGCGTACATGCGTGCATGCGTGCGCGCGTGTGTTCGTGTGTGTGTGTGTGTGTGTGTGTGTGTGTGTGTGTGTGTGTGTGTGTGTGTGTGTGTGGGTGCGTGCGTGCGTGCGTGCGTGCGTGCGTGCGTGCGTGTATGAGTGTGTGTGTGTGTGTGTGTGTGTGTGTGTGTGTGTGTGTGTGTGTGTGTGTGTGTGTGTGTGTGTGTGTGTGAAATTTCACCCTACCTGTATCACACAATTATGTGAAGGGAAACTAGTAATCTATCGGTTCAGCGCAAGTGCGCTCATACCAGGTGAGTGTTACAGTATATATCTGATACTTTGTTTTCTGATTCCACAATGCATCTCTCAACACGAATTCGTAGACATAGCTATATGTGTATGTTTTAATCAATTTGCTACGCCATCTCTCTTAACACGTATACCGTAGTCTTAAAAATGTGTGATACCTTTTATGTCTGTCTTTTGTTGCTACCTTGTAAATAACAACAGTGGCACTTCAGTATGTTTAGAATCGTAATGAGGTCCTTTGAGTGATGCACCCCTTTTGTTATGTAACTGAGTATAAATGATATCAAGTTGACCTCACTGGATCCTATTGATCATGATGTGTACATTATGATTCGAACAACAGAAGATCCACAACATTGAAGTTTGTAAAAAAACTTTCTAACCTTATTGACAGTAGATCCATTGTAATGTGTAAAACAGCATAATCTGATTGACAGGAAATGTATTGCATAAAAAGTCAAAAATTGACTGACGGTCGGTCCATCATAATATGTATGTAGGCGTCAGGTGATGCGTGTAAATGAACGCATAGTTGTAGATCACTTCCGTGGCTTAAAATCATTTCCTTGTCAAAGGTACACATTTGTCAGGAACGCTGCCCCGATTCCAGGTCGTTTATTATGTGTTTGTTTGTGCAATCCAGGTCGTTTACTATGTGTTTGTTTGTGCAAAGTATATGCTGACGGAAATCATAGATCCATTAAGCAAGCTTTGGAACGAAAAGGATTTTAAAGTCTTGTTTACTCGCTTGTGCCTCGACCCACGTAGTCATGGAACCCGTGCAACTTACATGCATCGAGTGTCGTGAACAAGTAACTCGTGAAAGAGCAACATGTTCTGGTTTGATCAGTTGTCGAGGTTCCCCAGTCTGTGTCCATGGAGAACATCTATGTGATGGCTGGGGTCAGTGCCCGCAGCAGGATGATCAACTGCTGTGTAACAGAAATTGTCCTGTAGGTTGTCTATGTCAAGGTCATGCGTTTATTTGTGGTAAACCTGTACCAGTGGATCTCTTTCCTCAGCTTCGTTATATGGAAGCCACGGGTTCAGGAATGACCGCTAATGATTTCTGCTAAAATCTTTGTCTCATTCATCTGAGTATATTCTACTGTCTCTTAACGAACATCTCTTGTTTGAATCATCTTTCAACCTACAATTAGTCTACAACCTTCTGATGTGAATGATAAATCATTCTTTTTAATCACATTCATTATCTACTTTCGTTATGTAGATGTATCAAAAACAGCTGTTCATATACTGAACAATGTATACGTGCCTCATGTGAAACATTTCAATATCTCTTTTACTGGCACTGGGATCTTTCTATCAAAAGGTCTGAAATTTACACCTACGAGCTGAATCGGTCGGGGGGGGGGGGGGGGGGGGGGGGGGGGGGGGGGGGGGATTCTGTGGTGACTTTCCTTTCGATTTACTATCACGATCCGATCGTTTAAATGCAATATGTTCGTCAAACTGCGGGATTTCCTCTTAGATTGAGATTCGTTCTGCTTCCAAAACATTAGCGTGAAATGAAATGTATGATAGTCCATGATGTTCTTTGCTCATGTAAGCAGTAGATACCAAATAAATTGCACAAGGTTTTCTTTTGGGTGTTTTGCTCGTCTGCCCGTTTGGGGAATTCAGCTTGGTTCATCACTTTGCTTGCAAGGAAAAACGAATTTTGAGCCAAATGGCAGTTTGTCAGTGACTAGTGCATGTATGGGCAGCCCCTACTGGTATTTGTCTGGTAGCTGTCAAATTATTTCGTGGAAAATACGCTGACCAGAACAAACAAATCTTATTATAAACCATTCCATTTTATTTATTGCATCTTACTTTATTTCATTGTATTCTATTTTTATTTCATTTCATTTCATATCGTATGTTTAATTCTATTTTCTCTTGTTTTACTTTTTAACAGCAGAATGAAATGGTAGGTATCAGTGACAAACATAAAACTTAGACCATGAATGGCCTGCCACAGGCTTAGCAAAACCTGCAAATAAGATGTGACGACAAGAGATGGAACGAGGCAAAACGAACATTGATATTCTACAGGTAAAACAGAGTTTGTTGAAAATGGTTTAAACAAAACGATTACTTTGTTCTTTTCTTTTCAGCAGACTTTTCCACCAGAAAAGTAAGGGGGCACTTGCATAGCTTGTTTTGTACTCATACTGTAAGCGCATGTACAGTTAATATTGTATTCATATTGTAGGGCTGCAGTGCCTTAGTATTTTATTTGGCTTGTTAAGGCCAAACCAGGAGAGTACACTGTTTCAGATCTGTGAGGACCAAGGGATTTTGTATACTGAAACAGATATTGGTGTAGAGTTGCGCCTGATGTAAAATTTCAGAAGTGAAGGTATTCCATGTTTGTGAAGACCTGGTTAATATTTTGAATTCAAACACGTATGCGTGATCATATGAAGACTTAGCAGACAGAATTTCGTGTGTACAATGTGAAAAAAGTAAATGAATTTAAATGGGGAACTCTCTTCTGTTTGCCTAGTGTGTGTGTGTGTGTGTGTGTGTGTGTGTGTGTGTGTGTGTGTGTGTGTGTGTGTGTGTGTGTGTGCATTTTCATACATTTGATAATAATTTCCTCTGCAAGTAATGGCTATCTTCTTTGGTTTTTGTTATTCTTTGACAATGAGCCATGGAGGAAAACACACACCCTGATGGCAAAATAACAGAAACTAGGGAATAATATTATACAAGGTAACAATTATTACTAAAAACTGTATCTGAAAAAACATGAACTGACTCTGTTCCGCAAACACATTCATTGCGATGTACATCAGAAAAGTGGAAGGGGATAGGATAGAATGGTGGAGAAAAAATATCATTCAAAAAGAAAACACAACAAAACAAAACTTTCACACACACACACACACACACACACACACACACACACACACACACACACACACACACACACAAACAACTGTAATAGTGGTAGACCCCGCGTTATCTAGCGCCATCTTATGGAGGTAAGGCATCATTCTGCTTAATGACTCAGGCAGACCCCCTACCCCCTACCCCCCCCCCCCCCCCCCCCCCCCCCCACACACACACACACACACACACACACAGACCTTGATTGACGTTTTGGTTCACATGGCTGTCACTCAGCACACTATGGCCTCATACCTTTGTACTGTATATGGACCTGCCTGTGTACAATATTTATGATACATGTTACCACTTTGTTCAAGCAGCTAACATGTTGACCACGGTCAGTGATTTTTTGTCTTCAATAGACTTTGGAATATCTAATGTGTGTTGTCTTATCGGGTGTGATTTTCCATTTATTATATTTTAAATAAGCTGGTCTATGGTCGAGCCAAAGGGACATACACAATACATCAACTCGCCGGATTCCGAACCAAGTTGTCCAGGCGTGTCCAGGTGTAGACTACTTTCTCAGCCAGAACAACTCACATATCACCATCCTGCAGATCAACGGGTCAGACTGTAAGAACAGTTTGCCACAGTTCACAGCACACCAGGGAGTGGTGTATGGGATATGTAATGAGCTGGCAGCTTTCTGTAAACTGCATGTGGAGGTACCAATGGGAATGTATGTACGCATCCGTCTTCTACGTCTGCAATACTGGTGTGAGTCCCGTGAGTGGAAATGCCAAATTATCAATTCGACTTCATTGGCATGTGTTCATCATTCTGTTGAAGAATCATTTATCGAATCAACCAGACACTACATGCGCGTGTTGCATACAAACTATCCTTTACTTACGGTTAATTTTGAATGCGCAAAACATCACAATATTTGGGTGACATATAATTCAAAGGGTTCTGGGTATGTAAGAGCGTCATATATACGAGGAGTTCGTTCACCGTATTTCAACATATCGTTGATAGTGCGAATGAGCCATGTCATCATGGTCAGCGTTCAGCAGTGGTATAGACTTCGGGAGCAGATGGTGTATAAGGATGATATAGTAAAATTGACACACACAGAAACAAATAAAACCCAACAACACGTTACACACATGTGCGATCCACTCGTCACAAAAGCGAAAATCTTTCTCACATCGTATCTCAACATTCACCTGAAGTATAATGCATTAACCCATGCAGCTCTCAAGATATATTTTTCTACATTCCATCAAAATCGCCAACCTCACGTACAACCTGGCGGCTTATTTAACTGTTCTGTGAGTCATTACTCTGTATTTCAGCAACATTTGCACTGCAATCTTAAGCCAGAGTGTGTCGATGGACGGGACGAAACAGAACACTGCCCCTTCAGCAGTCCTGAGTGTCAGGGGAGGGTGGCTTCACGCAACAAATGTTTTTTACCTGCTCATTATGAAAACATTACGTACACTTCAATCTAATTGTTATGAATGTCTTGGACATGGTGGGACACAAGCTTCATTAAAAACAAGAACGGAATTGGGTGATTCTTTGCATTTCTTTAATAAATATTTTGAACCAGATCTGAAATTTGACTGCTTCAAAAATTGGGAATCGAAGCCTTTTATGTACAACAAGATTCGCATGTGGTACGATAATACTTTAATCTACAACTTCATAAAAAAAAGCCTTTATACAATCCCTCAAGAGAAAAAGCAACTTTTGAAATTTACTAGGTATGGATTTCGACTTGTTTTAAGAAAAACGGTACGTTATGGGTTATTGCCAGTGCAATACTTTGTGAACAAAAGGTGTTGTCACTTGGTAAACTGTCTTCAAAACTTGCACCCACATATTTACAGTTACCCGAGTCCGTCTTCAAAAACACACTACAATTTCTGTCTAGTTGTCTTCGTGGGCATGCACTCCATTCATTTTTGTCATATGATCCCAAGAGTCATTGCAAAAATGCGACCAGTGCATTATCTGTTGAGTTCTTGAAAGTGAGTGATAAGCACAGACATTACATGATTCCTGATATGCAAATGCTTTCTTTTACATGTGAAATGTTTCTATGTGATGATGAAATCACAACAGTTCATCACACCCTGGTTTGTGACTTCAGACAGGACTGTCCAGACAACAGTGATGAATCATTCTGTGACCACCCCACATGTGACAACTTTCTGGCCGTGACTGCCAATGTGTCTCCTGGAACCAACATTGCAATGAATTTTCAGACTGCCTGGATCATTCAGATGAGATCAGCTGCATTGAAGATACAAGCTACTTGAAAGTGCTGAAAGAGGGAGACAGAAAGACACGGCTCCACATTAACCTGGATGGTACTGGTTACCTAACATGGAAGGTTCTGAATGAGGATGAGCCTTGTCCTGACACTCATTATCGTTGTATATCTGAATGGCTGTACTGTCTGCCTGTCTATACTCTGTGCAATGGGTTTTCTGACTGTGTTTATGGAGAGGATGAGCAGGATTGTGAAAGAGCAACATGTTCTGGTTTCTTTAGGTGTCGAGGTTCTCCAGTCTGTGTCCATGGAGATCATCTGTGTGATGGCTGGGGTCAGTGCCCACAGCAGGATGATGAACTGTTGTGTGACAGGAGTTGTCCTGAAAGTTGTCTATGCCAAGGCCATGCGTTTATGTGCAGTAAACCTGTACCCAGTGGATCTCTTCCCTCAGCTTCGTTACATGGAAGCCACAGGTTCTGGAATGACTGTTAATGATTTCAGAGAAAATGTTTATCTCATTCATCTTAGCATACCCCGTAGTTACACAAGGAACATTTCTGGTTTGAAGCTTTTAAACTTACAGTTCATTGACGTCGCCAATAACTATTTAACAACTATCCATATGGACACGTTCCTGGATTTAAAGAATCTAAGAAGTCTACAAATAGCCCACAACCCTATCATGCGAGTGATAAATCAAGTTTTCTCGAAGTGCATTCACTATACATTTCGGCGTGTAGATGTATCAAAAACAGGTTTTCATATACCAAATAAACTATACTTACCTCATGTGAAACATTTGAACATCTCTTTTACCAGCATTGAGACCTTTCCAACAACAGGTCTGAAAACTACGCCAGAGTTGACTTTACTGGATGTCAGGGGGAATTCTCTGGATGACTTTCCTTTTGATTTATTGTCACGATCCCATCGTTTGATTAAAATGTTTTCATCAAACTACAGAGTTTGTGTTGTGTGAGAATCTACGTCCCAAACGCTCTCATGCAATTAAGTGTGTAACAGTTCATACTGTTCTTCGATCATGTAAACAGCTGATACCAAATGAACTGCACAAGGTTTTCTTTTGGTTGCTTTGCTCTCTGCTGTTTTGGGAAACTTAGTTTGGTTTGTCACATTAATTGCTAGGAGAAACGAATTCCAAAGCTATGCCATCACTATTGTTGGCCATTTACATTTACTGGCGTATTTATGGGTGGCCATGTTGGCACTGCTCTGGTAGTTGACGAATCTTTTCGCGGAAAAATACATCCAGTTTTGAAAAGACATGGACCAACAGTGTGACTTGTAAAGTGAATGGGTTTGTTTTCCTCCTGTCTACTGAAGTGTCCGTCTTTATCATCTGGTTCATCACTTTGGATCACCTTATAATCCTGTGTTTTCCTGGGGATTCTAAGCGCACAACACTTAATTTAACAGTTGTAGGTTGTTTAATAACATGGCTTATAGGAGTGATTCTATCATTGATACCATTTCTTCCAGGACTGTCACACTGGGGTCTTCAAGGACAGTCTGGCCTGTGTCGTATGGCGTTGTTTGATTATTGGCATTCCAATCATGAGTTCAGGTGGTTCAGTGTTGTTATAGTGACCAACTCGGTATTGCTGTTTACAGCTATGGCAGGTCAAACCATCATAAACAGAAGAAAGCCGAAATACAGAATAGCTCTTGACCCCAGCAAAAGTTTGGTGTTTACTTCAGTTCACCTGATGGAAAAAGTAACAATCAACTCATGTCACTTGCTGGTTTTTTATTGAACATGTGTAACATGTTGTCGTCCATTGGAATTAATGTTTTAGACGAGATGCGTGATGCCATGGTTGTGTTCGTGTTACCACTAAGTTCTGCTGTCACCCATTTCTTTTCGTGTGGAGCACTGTTACACAGAAACTGCAGATGGCACGGGAAGAAAAATTTACTGAAAGTGTTCAAGTTAAGGTTGGGCGGTCCGAGAAGTAGCAGCGAGTAAAAACACATGAGAAAAAATAAGTAAATACAGACGAAAACTTGATATGAAACAAGATGCAAAACATATAAACGTACTCCCAGTTTATCCTGGATACGCGTAAGATATTCTATAAAGACGCTAGTGTAACCGTTCTTAAGGCTATTCTAGTAAACATAGGCCATCACCTGTGACGGATAATGAACATACTAACAAATTTTCAGAAAGATCGGCCAAGTACTTTCTGAGATTTACCATAAAGACGAAAACCATTATGGGCCATTAGTAACGGCTGTAACGGTAAACTAATACATTGGTCAACATCCAGGACCCATAATGAACATACCTACAAATTTTCAGAAAGATCGGCCTCGTACTTTCTGAGATATTCCATAGAAAAGAAAAACCTTTAATGGTCGTTATAGCTGTAAATAACGGTCATAACGGAACCTAAAACGTCGGACATCATCCGTGACACGTGATGAACACACCTACAAATTTTCAGAAAGATACACACAGTGTTTCTGAGATATCCATAATGAAGAAAAACCATTATGGGCAGTTATAGCCGTTACTAACAGCTATAACGGTTAATGAAACATCGGACATCACCCGTAACCCATAATGAACATACCTCCTAATTGTCACAAAGATCGGCCAAGTACTTTCTGAGATATTCCATGAAGAAGAAAACCCGTTTACAGGCCGTTACAGCCGTTAGTAATGGCACTAACGATAAACCAAAACATCGGGCATTATTTGGGACCGAAACGAACATACAAATTTTCCGAAAGATCGACCTAGTACTTTCTGAGATATTCCATAAAGAAGAAAAACCCGTACAGGCCGTTTACAGCCGTTAGTAACAGGTACAACGGTAAATAAAACATCGGGCATCACCCGTGACTCACAATGAACATACCTGCTCATTTTCACAAAGATCGGCCAAGTACTTTCTGAGATATTTAATGAAGAAGAAAAACTGTTGCAGGCCCTCACAGCCTTTAGTAATGGCTATAACGGTAAAATATCGGGCTTTATTTGTGGCCCACAATGAACATATCTACAAATTTTCACAAATATCGGCCAAGTACTTTATGAAATATTCCACAAAAGACGAAAAAAAATCGTTACAGGTCGTTACAGCCATTAGTTATGGCTACAACAGTAAACTAAAACACCGGGCATCATCTGTGACCCATAATGTACATACCTGCTAATTTTCACAAAGATCGGCCAAGTACTTTCTGAAATATTCCATGAAGAAGAAAAAAACCGTTACAGGCCGTTACAGCCGTCAGTAACGGCTATAACGGTAAAATAACACCCCTGGCATCATCTGTGGCCCATAATAAACACACCCAGCAATTTTTAGAAAGATCGGCCCTATAGTTTTGTCTGGAGCGAGTGGAACACATTTTGACCATGGACAGATGGGGACACACACACACACACACACACACACACACACTCACACAGAGCATTTCTTCGTTCCCATTCTGAAGTACTCCCGGTTCTATAAGAACTGGGAGTATAAAAAAGTAAATGAGTAAGTAGCCAGCTTACAATGATGCCAGAATGACATTTGTTGATCGCAGCACTGCCAGTACGCTGCAATCTAATACCAAGAAACCAGAACCACAAGTTTACCCACATAAAGAAAGCATCTCTTCGTGTAGACGTGCATATACAAGCTTCTCCACGTCTGCTGAGCCATTATACCCAGGGGCTATAGTTATGGACTATATGACTAAATAGATCAGAAAATCCATGAGAAGAGAATGTGTGGTCCACACCTAGTATGTCTGATCTACACATAAATCCAAACTTCTAGTAACAATAACAATAGCAAATAAATTTATTCAGTCTTTAAAGGCCATTTGGCCCATATTGACAATCAGTCATAGCAGAGTCTTGGACAACATCCCGTGTTAAATAGCGCATACTAGAAAATATCCTGTATTTTCAGCATCTTATTTTTTTAACTTTCTACAATATACATAGCAGTTTTGAATGCAAGATTTCCTTTAGGTTTTTACATAGCAATTGAACTTTCAGTGTGTTAAAAAGTGACAATAACACACATGGAGGTATTTATTTCTTAGATGCAAGTACTCTGGGCAAACTAAAAGAAAATGTGCAATGTCCTCAATGTGATTTCAACTGCATTGTTTGCATTCAGGGTCGTTTCTTAAACAACCAAAACGTGGAACACCATTTAGATGTAACCCGTTACTTCTTAGCAGGCAAATGGCTCTTCTATGAGCTACTAGATCTAAACTTGTAATGTAGTTAGCTCTTATGATTTCTGGTTGATACAGACTGTAATCCTCTTCATGAGATATGGAATCATGCCAAATTTGTTCCGACATATCTTTCAGCCCATTCCTAAACTCTTCAAGAAAGAATGTATTATTCCCAGGGTTTTGCAGAGCCCAGACATGACCCAAATCCACACTTGCATAGCAGAAGTCTGATTTCTGACGCCCAGTTCTTTCTGCCAGCTAAATCATGTGCATGCAGCATATCATAACACTGTTTGGAGTATCTGTTGTTTGGCATGGTAATGAGTCTGCACCAGTATTTGATGAGACGAGTTTGAGTGTTAATCAAGATAGGAAATCTTCCACATTCACTTTAAGCTACATCATTTTCACATCCCTACCTACATCGAGTATCATTTTACACATCTTAACTTGCACTTTTTCTATAGCATTATATTTTTGAAATCCTCAAATTTCCGATCCATATAATAGAATGGGCTTAATTTTCGTATCAAATAGTTTGAAAACCATGTCCAGTGGAAGTGCTTTAAATCTGAAATATAACCTCTAAATATAACCTCTAAGGGCTTTACCAGAAAGAGCTTCTACATTCTTTGTCCATTTCAAGGTAGATGAAAACATTACCCCCCCCCCCCCCCCCCCCCCCGATAATTATAGCAACATTCAATCTTTATCTCTGGATCGTTTAGATTCCATTTTTCACTTTTTTTGTTAAATCCTCCACTTTTTGAATGCAGCTACTTTAGTCATATCCATGTGTACCTTCAGACCCCATCTCTTACAATATTTTTCTAGACAGTCGATCGTCTTCTGTAGGTCTAGAACAGTGTCAGCAACAATGGCAATGTCATCAGCGTCCATAAGGAGGGAAATACCCAACGGATCTCCCAGTATATCAATACCCCGTGCACCACAACCAATTAACTCTGTCTAAAGTTCAGATAGAAATACAGAAAACAAAAGGGGACTCAAAACACAGCCTTGTCTAACACCAGATAAGCACTCAAACTACTCGGTAATCTTATCTCCAAACACACACACAACTGCCATCACACTCTTATACATACCTTGAATTGTGCCAAACAGTTTACTATGGATCCCTCTGGACAGCAGAATGTAAAAGAAGTTTACTTCTATTTACACAGTCGAACGATTTTGAAAAGTCTACAAATAGCGACTAAAATCGTCCACCTTGTTTGCTTAAGTATTTTTGCACGAGAAATTGGAGAGAAAATATGTTGTCTATTGTACTAGAGCCTTTCTGGAAGCCTGCTTTGGGCTTCAGGGATAGCTTCATGTTCATCACAATATTGAGTAAATGTGTTATAATCACTGTATTATATTTTTACTAAGCACATTCAGCATAGAAATACTTCTGTAGCTATCAACACAACCTCGATCACCTTTTTTTATGTAAGGGAAAGATTACTGCTTTTGTCCAGCTTTGGGGCAAGTTCCGCTATTAAACACTTTATTGAACAAGGGGTGTAGAAACTTAATGAGTACGTTTGCTCCTGCATGGAACAGGTCAGTGGGCAAATCATCTGGCCCAGCAGCTTTACCCTTCTTCATTGCATTAATTGCTTTGAATATCTCAGTTTCTGATATTTCATTATCATGATCAAAGTTATGACACTCTTCACAAGTTTCGGAACAGTGATCCTGTAATGTCCCAGAGAAATTTCTTGTTCAAAATCTTCATCATGTACATTTTGTTCGGGGTGACAGTAAGTTTTTTAAAATATTCATACCATTTGTTTTGGTGTAATCGTATTTGATCTTTTTTGAATTGCTGGCTGTAACAGACTTTATCTCTTTTGCCAAAATGATTTAGAGTTCGGGTGTGCGCATGCTTCGTTTGATTCATCGATGATACGTTTGTCTCTTTCATCTTTTTTCGATTTGCAAAACAACTTGAATGTGTGTGTGTGTTTTTTTTTTGTTTGTTTGTTGTTGTTTTTTTTTTTGTTAAGATAGCTTTCTAAGTCTTTCCTGATATCAGTTTGTCTGCATATACGTAGATACATGTATTTTTCTTGTTTAACCTTGTCACAATCCTTGTCCCACCACGGTGATTGATTGTACGAACATTGCTTT
>JADBJO010013035.1:42500-50000 GCA_016801955.1 Conus betulinus
GATGTCCTTTTCTTGTGTGGTGAAGTAGTAATGCCATCTTAATCTCTCTGCTCATTGATGGGTTCCAACGACATGGTCACTTACATCCACGGGCTGAGTAGGTGTTGATGCAAAGCCATGTGGGAGTCTGCAAACTGATATTTGAGCCTGGGTAAGTTTAACGTTTTCTGCCAAGACTATAGGATCAAATACTTTCAAGTCCTATCATCTGTAGGTATATAATTCTCCTTTCTATCGTGTTTTTTCTTTTTTGTGCCCCTGCCTCTATTTTTTATTTTCTTTTTTTTTTTTTCGGTGTGGTCTAATCTTCCTTATGTAATTCGTGAACTCTATGTTGGATACGTACACATTTGAAGTAATACGACGAGAACCTTTATTTTCGGTCTTCCGAGTAACACATTGTTGATGCTGACTGGTTTGTGACCTTCTTATTTTATTTTCTAATCTCTTTTTTTTTCAGCTAGTCGCCAGTCTTTAGTATGATTTCTCAAAGTTCCCACAGGGTCGTTGGTTCTCTGTTCTTTCAATCTCTCTAGCCACTTCAACTCTAATTTTGGTTGAGCCATTGGTCTTGTTAGTCCAGCATGACACACACACACACACACACACACACACACACACACACACACACACACACACACACACACACACACACATACACACACACGCACGCACGCACGCACGCACGCACGCACGCACGTACGCACGTACGCACGCACACTTCAAGTCGAAAATAAGCTGACGTTCATATGGAACTTGAAGATTGAAAATACGCTGTTATCAGGCATTTTAACTAATTCCTTTGGGCAATGAGGATGAAACTGTGGCTTAAGAATGATAATTAAACGACATTCAAATCATCATACCTGAACCAGTTATTAAACAAACAAGCAAGCAAACAAACAAACAAACGTAGTTTATTCACCACAACATTATACAATTTACATGTCCCCACAATATTATACACTTTTCATGTCCCTTCTTATATTGAATTTACATGTCCCTTCTTGTATGGAATGCCGCAGAAGCGCTCCCTCTCGATTTCAAAGTCCACGTGTACTTATTTGTAGACGACTTATAGCTGTTCTGTATTTAGCATTTATTGCAGGGTACTGAATACGTTTGGGGTATATATGATGTCACAATTCGTTGTAAAGTAAAAGTCTTGAAGAATCCCATTTTTATGTATGTCAGAACTGAAGATATTATGACTACTGAAATTTCGTTATAATGAAATACCTACATCACTTCGAGTTGACAGAACCCTGTTTTCCGAGAGTTGTGAGAAAGCTACTAACTGTAGCAACTGTTTTTACGGAGTTTATCCAGGCATTTTTTTTGTATATCAATACAGGCTTGTGTCAGGTAGCTGTCTTCCATTGACCCACCTATATGAAACCCAAAACGAGATTACTTGGCAATCAGAGGCTAAAAGGATGAGGTACCTGCCCAGCACTGCCAACACAGGTAACTTCAATATTGTTTTATGTACTCCTGGCACATTTCTGCAGAACATGATATGGACGCTCTCTGGTTGGTATCTAGGGAGAAAAGACATTGAATTGGTGGAATAGTGTTGGTGACAAAGGCTTGTCTTCGTTCATTTTCATGGTATTAAATGGAAAGCCACACCTTGCCTTCGGAAATTATGATCAGAACGACTAATACCCCAAACAAACACATTAGCACACCCATGTCTATTTCTTTCCCACCAAAGCTGCCCACTACTACGTCCGACATTCCACCCCTCCTTTCCCTAATGGGAATGGGTAATGTTAGATGTGCAGGCCATGGTGAAGTAGGAAGATGGGAACGTATTCGTGCGCTCACCAATATGCTTTAATAAGACATTAGTTATCTTTCATTTGATGTCATCAGTCCCAAAGACATTCTGCGTCACATTTCGTTCGTTTGTTGTTGGTTCTTAAAATTGTCACGGTATCATGTCACGGCGAAGATAACCACGACCTTTGCTATCACTGGTGTGTGTGTGTGTGTGTGTGTGTGTGTGTGTGTGTGTGTGTGTGTGTGTGTGTGTGTGTGTGTTACGGATGGTGTGCCGTGCGTATTTTGCTGTCTGACTCTCACCTGAAGAAGTTTGGATGCGTGTACGACTTTTCTCTACACACACCTGCACCACACGAACATAGATAGCCAGGCAACAAATTAAGATTCTACGTTTTTTTTTTTCTTTTTTTGCTGCCTGAACCATCAGATCAAAACAAGGGCGTAATACATAATAAGGACAATCAGGTATATCAATTACTTTACGCCACGACCAAAGGGCGTACAACAACACTAGGTACTACACAGTCAAAACAACACCATTCTTTTCACACAAAAACCCAGACTGGCACCCACAGCAGTGTCATCATGGACAGTCTATGCACTTGGCCTCGTCCGGCCTGAATCACACAGTCTTCACACAGATCAGAGTCACTCAGAGTAGTTCCTGGAGTCCTTCCAGGAACTCCTGCACAGCAGAAGAAACACAAGTAGATTCGTCGTCCCAACGAACTCTAAAGCCCTTTTCTCTAAACTCCAGCTCCTTGCTGACCTCACGGAGGATCCCATCCCCCCCCTCCCCCCCCCCCCCCCCCCCCCCCCCCCCCCCCACCCCCCCCCCCCCCCCCCCCCAGGGGTAGAGACGGTGGCTGGGCTCGTGCTGCACCCCACACCTTGTTGGCAGTGCACACGCGATGTCTACTGACCCTCGGTCAGCCTCTCAATACCCCAGCAGGGTAGCGACAGGGGCTGGGCACAGGCTGCACCCCACACCCGGATGGCAATCAGTTCCAGGTCGGACACGGGCTTCACCAACCCCTGGGGGAACTGATAGCTACCTTGATTATCTAGTCTACTTCCAACACATTTATCGTTCCTGTTTGTAATTGATAGTCACTCTTCCCATAATGCATGTGACTGGAACTTGGGGTAACATGCCCCTAACATAATCTACAAAGTTTCAATACAGTGGGTGCATTACAATAGAAGATGATCTTTAATTAACGCCATAACTGTCTACATTTAAAGAAAGGATTCCACGTGGAACCCTTTTTCAAAGTACCAAGAATACAATTATCACATATAAAGAAACGAACTCCGTTTTGTCTCATTTTATCCAAAAAGCATGGCTTGTGTCGTATCACATCACCACTAGACATGCCAAACTACATTTCAAGAAACGATTTTCGTTCTTTCCCTTTTGATCAACAGAAGGATGTTCATCATTATCACTTGACGTGTCTAAATACATATCAAGGAACGATTTCCATTCGTCCCTTTTTATCTGTCCACACCAGGAATCAAAATATATTTTCTGGTAATTTCTGCACACTAATTTAATTGCTCAGTTCCAGAGCTCACCAACAGTCACATCATTATAATACTCTAGGGAAAAGATAAACAACATTTTTTTTCCCAATAATACAGTGATTCCACTAGAATTTTTTTTTCCCGATCACATATCAGTATACATATTATTTCTTCTTTCTACTCACTCCATTCTCCTCATCCTCATCTCGGCTCACATTAACTACAATTTCCTACTGTCACCCTTTTGTTTTGTCGAATCATAAGATATATCAAGGGAACAATCAAACATTTTTAGGCCTTTACTAAGCACAGGAAAGTTCCCAACCACCTGTTAAAAAAAAAAAAAAAAAAAAAAAAAAAAACCTTCATTAATACAAATCCTAATTTCAATTCAGTTATCAACATATATACCTGACTGACAGCGAAAACCTGCCCTCAGTCTCCCTTCGGCTCTCTGAAACGTTGCTTGGCCGGTGGCTCTGCGGAGACTGAAGGACAGTCTTCGCTCACCTGACTTACACAAAACGAAAGTGAGTAGCTGTTAAGTAGACAGGTCAACCGTTTTTACGGGTTTACCTGTTCCGGTCAAACGTGTAACGAAAATCTGGGACCGGACGAAATACGGTCCATTACAGGTTGTGTGCGTATGAAGCTGGCTGATCAGGCCAATACTCACGTTGGTAGTCTGTTGCTGAGTGGGCAGAGCAGACAGAGGTGAGCCAGTCTGAAAACTCTGAAAAGTGGTGCTTGCTCTTTTTTTTTTTTTTCTTTTTTTTTTTATTTTAAAACCGACACATATGTTTATCCTCTGTTTTCTGGCCGTTGACTGCGATGTCTGGCTTTATGTAAGTGGCTGCAGGACATTGCTGATGCCTTATTTCAGTCTACTTCATTCTGATTGTGAGCCTGAAGTGGCCTTGACAAACAGCTCATACTCTCTTGCATGTCTGACTATGTAGCAGCATTCAGTTCGCAGTCATCGGCAAAGAGAAAGTCATAGTTAGTCTTTTTCCTGAGCCTTGGTTTTGGCTTGTAGCCTCATCATGTTGAAGGGCTTTCCATCAGTCCGGTATTTAAAGCTAACTCTGATGTCACATCTCGGAAAACATCCATCAGCACGCAGCCCTGCTTGACAGCATTTGAAACAGGTAGAGGTTGTGAGTGCTCTCCATGGTATTGGACTCTTGTCTGCATACCGTCATTAAACTGCCTGACCATTGAGATGAACTTCGAGGGGCATCCAAACTTGGCCATGATCTTTCACAGCCTTTCATGGCAGACAATGTCGAATGTCTTATCTACAAATGTGGTGTAATGGATGGCATTCTGCTCCTGATATTTCTCTTGCAGTTGCCATGCAGCGAAAATCACGCTCGCAATGCTGTGATCCCTCTGAATCCGCATCGGGGCTCTCAGGTAGTAAGCCTTGCTCCAGGTGCTGATTGAGGCCGTTCAATAGGATTCTGGCCAGAATCTTTCCAGCGAGGGGAGAGAAGTGAGATCCCAAGGCGGTTGTCACATATTTTCCGATTCCCTTTCGCGTTTGATCAAAGAATGAACATACAGACAAGTAATATCAAACACAGGATAATGCACTGATGTCGGTTGTTTGTTGTGTTCATCTGACGATTCACTACTCAAACATGTATTCTCATGTTTTGACTTCCACCTGCAGTCATCCTTTCGTGTTAGATTGAATAACACCGCAGTCAAATTAGTCCTGATATTTCCTCTTGGGGTATCCAAGAATCAGCGTTGCAGTGTTGTAGTGATTTCTTCCTGGATGGAGCACCTTTTCGTGTGTGTGTGTGTGTGTGTGTGTGTGTGTGTGTGTGTGTGTGTGTGTGTGTGTGTGAGTGTGTGTGTGTGTGTGTGTGTGTGTGTGTGTGTGTGTGTGTGTGTGTGTGTGTGTGTGTGTGTGAAACTGCATACACTTAGTGGTGGTGCTGAAGAAAAAAGAGAAGATGAGCATTATGTATACGATTTCTCTGCGGGGTTGGAACCCACTATCGTATATTTTCTTAGCACATTTGATGTGCATCTCTCTCTCTCTCTCTCTCTCTCTCTCTCTCTCTCTCTCTCTCTCTCTCTCTCTCTCTCTCTCTCTCTCTCTCTCTCTCTCTCTCTTCATCTTCTCCCACTGGCCTCTACCACACCCCCTTTCGTTACTTCTTTATTTCTTTGTTTTCTCTCTTGCCTTGTTGGGGATATTTGACTGTTTTCAATTTAGTTTTAAGTATGAGATGTACAGGTGTTTTAAGATCAGCTGTATTTGAACAGGCTTCCTGTTCTTTCAGGGGTTTTACGTTTACCATCCCCTCCCCCTCCCCGTCATACTTCAGTGTTTGTGTTGGCAAAGTATATCGGTGTATACTCTGGTTAGCCATTGAAAGCCAATAACCTCTTCTGCACCTTGGTTTCGGCGTAAAGTCATTTTCTTCCGTGCGTGTACTAAAACGATACATGTGTTGAAGTATCGATTATTTTTCTTGGTATTTACTGTATTACATGAAAATAAATGTTGCTTTATGGAATCGCCAAATGAAGGCAACAAACGATGAAGTAATGAGCATGGACTCATCAGTCTTCTTCAGACAGGACGAGGACAAATGAAGAGCGGTAATAAAACACATTGCAGGAATCAATACACACAGGTGGACAAGTACTTTTTTCAGCATCAAATGTATCGATATGGTTCGGAGACCGATATGAGAGAAATGGGATGAAAAGGACGACTTTAAAATGTAAAATAATCCTATCCTTTATGAAACCAAGCGGACTAATTTGGTTCTGCCCAAGTAGAATTAACTTTCGCTTCCTAATCTGGAAACACGTCGTCGTCACAGATTCCTGTGGTTGTGGGTATCCACCTACGGCGTCTAACATAGAACACAGCTTATGCGTTTCGTATGTTCAACACATCAGAAGCTAGAAGACTCCCAAACAGGGTAATGAGAACTACGAAAGGGAAACTGAGGAACGTGATATAAAAATAAGTGAACATAAGCAAGTCTATGTCTGTGGTGGGGATTCTAAAAGAATAAAAGAGAAGTTACCTGGATGCAAAAAAAAAAAAAAAAATAGCTGTCAGTTTGTATAAAAGTAGGTTTCAAGGAATGATGACTGCAGGTGGAAGTCAAAACATGAGAATAATAAATGTTGGAGTAGTGAATCATCAGATGAACACAACAACAACTGATATCAATGCATCATTCTCTGTTTGATATTACTTGTCTGTATGTTCCTTCTGGGATCAAACATTAGTTGGTCACTCTTCGTGACTGAACCTCTTCTTTCCCAACCCTTTTAGCTTACACTTGTAGCTCATTCCATGCATACCCCCCCCACCCCCCCACCCCCGCATACCTATGTAGAGCATAACACATTTTGATGTTATAGCCTTTGCCAGTTGGTCTGACACAGCCTTAAACCAAGGTGGCCGTTGGAGAAATGAAAAAACAGCGAGGGAGAAGTAGTAAGCAGGTAGTATATCAGCAGCATCCTGACTATGACATAGATGTGTCTATCCTCTCCTACCCAGGAAAGATAAAAAATGACCATCATGAAACGGAAGACAGGAAACGGCGGACTTGCAGAACGCCACATGTTCACAAAGTCCCAAACTGCTGATTCTGCAGTGTGCCCCTGTGGCACATCTCCAGTACAGTGGAAACTCCTTCCAGGACTGCCCCAGCAACCAGAACCTTAGAGCGGAACTTTGCCTGCTGATGTGTTAATGAAGGACAATCTCTTTGGTCCTTTGAAGAGTACAACGTACTTCGGCATTTGTTGGATCCTCTAGACTTATTGGATAAGCGAATGACAACAAGGGAAGTATAGTTTTTGTATAATTGTTGTCTTTTAATTCTGATGACTGCGTGTTGTTTGTGTTGTTTGTCCGTCGAGACGACGAAAGACATCTAGTCATTCTGGGATCGGGATGAGTGCGTAGATGGCTGGTCAGGCCGATCTGCGCCCGGAAACACCTATCACAGTATAGACAGGGGATGGTGGCGGCAGGCGGCGATCTGTTGGGGATCTTCCTCCTGATCATCCTGCGCTGCTCAGCTGCAGCAATTCTGTTACTTTTACAGATTTCTGCACCTTTGCGAACAACTGACCGCCATCCCGTCTCTGTCCTGGGCAGTCTTCTCCAATGTTGTGTGGCTGATGTTGAAGGCCTTC
>JADBJO010013036.1:7500-20397 GCA_016801955.1 Conus betulinus
ACTGAAGACGTTATGAGTAAAAGCAAAATAGATATTCACAATATTTCAGTCATGCCTATTATACCAATGACGCCACCATGGGAACAAAGAAAAGCAAAGTTTGATATAGAATACAGCAGTTACAACAAAAATGAAGAAGAGAATTTATTAGTTACCGGCGTTCGCCTTCATTTAGATTCAAAATATTCAAATCATCTAAAAATTTTCACTGATGGCTCCGTCTTAGAAACGTCAGACAGTGGTGCAGGTTTTGTTATTCCTTCGCTCAGAATAGAAAAGTCATATTATTTAGGCAAAGGTGTTTCAATATTTACATCTGAATTATACGCAATAATGCAAGCTTTAGAATTCATTTGTGATCTACCATATTCTATTTACAACATCTTACTATGTGTGTTGATTCAAAATCAGTTTTTACAAACGCTCAAGCAAAATAGCTGCAACAGTCGTAACGATATTGTCTTTGAAATTAAGTATTAATTCATCGTATTGCTATAAAAGGTATTGGTATTGACTTTTGCTGGGTGCCATCTCATTCTGGGCTCTTTTGGAATGAGGTTGCTGATAGAGCTGCTAAACGAGGAGCTTTCAATAACTCTGACACAGTTTCAAATGAGAAATTAGCATTATCAACAGATGAAATGTACTCCCTGTTGGGAAAAATCCACTTGTACTTGTCCATCTGCTTCTAGATCTAAGGTCTTGACATATAGTAGACCTATAATTAGTTTACTGTACAAAATACGACTAAACTCGTGGAAAGCTAAGTACGCAAAAAGTAATTGTATTTTGCAATCTTAAACTGTCAATTCATCACCACTACTATTAGAATGCCCAATTTTGCTCGCTAGATACCGAATGAATAATATGGAGTTTTTTTCTGAAGTATGATAACACAAGGGGACGTTTTGAATGATGAAGAAATTGACATTATCTTTATTGCAAAAGTTATTCTATCCACACCTATTGGAAGATTACTTTGAAGTTTTATTTCAAATTTTCTTATTTTTGAAGGGGGGGGGGGGGGGGGGGGGGGGGGGGGGGGGGGGGTAACCTTTGCACGGTGTCTAAAATCACTATTCTTGTAAACAGACAGACATTAATTAAATATTCATTCATTCTTCGCGCGCACGCACACACACACACACACACACACACACACACACACACACACACACACACACACACGCACACACACACACGCACACACACACACACACACACACACACACACACACACACACAGCATTTTTTCGTTCCCATTGTAAAGTGCTCCCTGTTCTATAAGAACTGGGAGTACAAAAAGGCCGTGTTTACCAAACAAACAAAAAAAAAAAAAAAAAAGAAAAAAAAAAAAAATGTATATACAAAAAAAAAAGAGAAAAAATCGTAAAGACGGGGTGGTGGAGGGGTGTAAGAAAACATTTTCAGTTTGTGCTTTTTCCATCTGACTATATTTTGATTTACACAATGTATTACGGGGAACCGAGTAAACGCTAGCTGTTGTCTTCAATGTGTGTGAGTGTGCGTGAGTGCGTGCCTACTTGCCTGCCTGTCAAGACATGCGGTAATGAGCGTTTACTACGGTGACGAGAGGTGCATTTAGAGGACACGTCATAACAATATATGTGTTCTCTTTAGCTTTCACCCCCAGGTTAAAACAAAGACAAAAGACCGAACACATGGTGTGTGCGTGTGTTGCGGGTCGGGGTGGGGGGTGGGGGGGGGGGGGGGGGGGGGGGGGGGGGCTGATGGTTACCGTTAGTTTAAACTTCCAGTCTTGACCCGTTCGGACAAGAAATCAGCCCCGTTTGTCAGCTTACTGCACGGATGCCGGTTTCCAGAGAAAACTAAAGCGGCAGAAAATCAAAGAGGCTCACTGTATTGAGAACAACTAGTTTTTCAACCGCCGTTTTTCTTCTAAGGTACGTCACACGATACACCCAGGTCAGAATGCCAGACGTTCAAGCCGACACACTACCGACACCGCCGATTTCTTCACTGGTGCTCAAAGTTATTATCAACCAGAACCATCTGACTGATTTCTGCCGCCTGTTTCTTTCAATCTATTATACTGGGCCCAATGGTAAAGTAGTACCGATGGAATGGGTCGACCTAAAATACACTTTTTATCATGTAACTCGTAGGAATTTGGGGCGGCCCGGTGTAGCTCTCTACTGCCATTTAATCGTGGGGCCAGAAATAATCACTTGCATACCAGCAAACCTGCTCTTTAGCTCATGATGCTAAGTGCAGACAAAACCTTTCGCCATACCAAGGCACACGCCATGAAATGTTACTAAAGCACAATATGGTTTGAAATTGTTACTTATCATCGAATGTCAGATGAAGTCTCTAATCAGGGTCACACACAGCTACAGAGGAAAAAAAAACTATGCAGGACCCTTAAAAGGCAATGAAAACTGTACCTCATGTCTTACAATTGTCTTTCCTACCCAGCGGTATGCGCTAAATGCCGTCCCCAAGGTAGAAAAAACTCACATGAAAGGGGCGCCAGATCTGAAATACAATATAGTTGTTACTGGGATCCTGTTCTGGCTTGTCTCAAACATACTTCATTGTTCGAGCAATCTGAAATACGTTTTTTTTTTTCCTAATCCAAGCGTATAGAAGTCGAAAGACATACCCCATCCCTTGCTAAGGAAACCCAGCATAGATAACGGAACGTTCGGATTTTAATAAATGATACAAAACGAAACAAGACGGTTTAGGTCAATTTCTAAATTTCGGATCTCTTTCTCTCTTTCTCTCTCTCTCTCTGTGTCTCTGTGTGTGTGTGTGTGTGTGTGTGTGTGTGTGTGTGTGTGTGTGCGCGTGCGTGCGCGCGTACATGCATGAGTGCGCACGTACGCGCGCACGTGTGCAGATGTGATATGAAAAAATCACGATCACAATGAGCTGTTCTCTGACCAATGGCGTGTATGGACATGTGAGGGATCTCATATATCCCTTCACTTCCAGTTATCTGCGACGATTGCGCTAAAACTTCAACAGTGGTGTGTTAAAGTTGTGCATCACAGAATTGGGAGCAGTACTTTTGATAACGAAAAAAAAGAAGTAGAAAGAAAACAAAACCATGAGCCACGCTTTGGTGTCATTTGTTTGATAAAATCACACTCACAGACACTGGCGCACACATACACAGCAGAGCGGACAAGCGGCAGGGGAGGGGGCAGAGGGGGATTCTGAAATTTCCTCCCATGGACGGTCAAAATCGCATTTTCGCCATGTTGCCCCTCTCCCTTTTTCCCCATCCCCTACCTGGGGTGGGACCCCCCAGACCCCCCTTTGAAACACCACTTCTGCTGTGTGAATTATCCAAGGGGTGGCGTTTCTCTTGTCAGAGGACACACACACCACCACACACACTTTAACAAAAAAAAAAAAAAAAAAAAAAAACGACAGAGGAGTCCCCCTTTACCACCCCCCTACCCCCATCCCCCTCTTGATTAAAAAGTAGTTTGAAAAAGAACCATCCCCCCGAAGAAGAATCCTCCTCCTCCTCTCCTCCCCCCCCCCCCCCCCCCCCCCCCCCCCCCCCCCCCCAACAGGTTTTACCAAATTTCCGCCGTTTTTGCTCGCCGTTTTTGCTTGTAGTTTCAATTCATGCTAATGCCTATGCACATTTTGCCCCTTCTCCCACTGAGAGGGTGGTGGATCTCCCCCCCCCCCCCCCCCCGACCTCACCCTCACCTCTGGAACTCCCCTTCTCTTTTAATTGATCTGGCTCCACACACACACACACACACACACACACACACACACACACACACACACACACACACACACATATGTACGCACACACACACCGCTCAGATCTGACCTGCGTCTCCGTACAGGGGGGTTTCCTGTGTTGTCGGCACTGGTCCTGGTGGAGGTCTCTACGGGCGGCAGCAGTCCCTCCTCCTCCCAGCGGTTCTCTCTTCTCTGGCATGTGCTCTCCTTTCTGGTGCCTGTCGCTCTTCGTAGCCGTCGTCCTGGTTCCCCGTCTGGAATAGAAATCCCTTCATGATTTCTTTTTCTCGCTCATATTGCATCGCTGAAGCAATCATGAAAACGTACAATTTCTGTTCCAGTTTGTACAAGTGAAGTGATACTAATCAACTTTGTGAATAAGGCCTACCTTATACAACGAATTGTTTAGAATGGAATCTGTAATTCAAAACGAGAAAAGTCAATTTGTTTACTTTTTTATCATTGAATTGGTTTGGAGATTTCCATCCCTGAAAAAGAAGACAATTTGTTGACAAAAAAAAAAACCTTTCTGCATCATTTCTTGATCTTTCAGTCGAGGGCTTGTCTTCTCTCAGTTGAGTAAATGTGGATACAGCCAATTCTTCAAGGCTTTAGGCTTATTTGTGCGAGTTGTCTCATAGTTTTTTTTCAGAATGATCTGGAGTCTGAGGCAGGGGGGGGGGGGGGGGGGGGGGGGGGGGGATACAGACATGCGAGGATGTCGAATGTCTCTTCGCCTGTACAAACTACCTTAAGGAGATCGCCCTCACTCTGACGTCACAAAGTCTGGCATACGTGATCAACCTCTGCAGAGGGGTGCCGTAGTGGAATGGTCGGAGCATTTGCCAGAGGAGGCGACGGCTGTGAGTTACAACCACACATGGAGTGGGTTTTTTTTTCGGCTGGAAAACCCTCTCTGAACGCAGCAGTAACGGGTACCCGGTTCACTTTAGGGAAGTTAAACCCCCTCTGAACGCAGCAGGTAAACGGGTACCCGGTTTTTAGGGGGTTAGAAACCCCTCTGAACGCAGCAGTAAACGGGTACCCGGTTCACTTTAGGGAAGGTTAGAAAACCCTCTCTGAACGCTGAGCAGCAGTAACCGGGTACCCGGTTCACTTTAGGGAAGGTTAGAAAACCCTCTTGAACGCAGCAGTAAACGGGTACCCGGTTCACTTTAGGGACTAGAGACTGTGTCAGAGCAAAGATAGGCTCCGTCTTCCAACATGCCGTGCCCCAGACACGGTGAATCTGACAGTTTCCAACACTGCCCCTATGGTCCACAGTCTACGAGAACTTTACACTTTATTGGTGCAGTGCGGTGGTTAGCGTCTGGAGTTGCAGGCTGGGAGGTCGAAGGTTCGAGTCCCGTCAGAGGCGTTCCCTCCCCCCTCCTCCCCCCCACCCCCACCCCCAGCCGGATCTAGTCTAAAGTGAGCGCGTTTTTTTTTTTTCTTGTCTCAAACAGAAAGACTAGTCCACAGAGTCCCATTTCACTTTATGGACAACTGGTACTAAACCCAGCAAGACACTTGGATGCTCAAAAGGGAATCTGTGACCTGAAATAGACACGATTTGACCCAAACGTTTACATTTTTCTTTTTGCTTGTTTGTGGATGCAGGGGCTTTTTTTAACAACTTGTTAAACAGGTCGTGTGTTTAGAATGACCCAGACTGTATAAATCTCGTCCCTAAACCTCTTCAAACTGCTTCAAGGAATCGCTCTAAAAGTTTCACAAAGTTTAGTTTTATCCATCAGCCGCTGTGGTGAAGTGTTTATTGTCCAGGACTTTGTGGCGAGGGTTGTGGTGGTGGTGGTGGTGGGGGGGGGGGGGGGGGAGTTGTGGGATTGAGTTCAACAGGATGCATTTGCTTGTGGCGTTTTCTGGTCCTAGCTGCTTTCTATCTCAGCTTGAGTGCGTCATGAAGTGAAGTGGGAAGGCGGAAGGAAATGAAATCCAGACAGTCGAGTTTCAACTTCATGGATACACCTCAAGAGTGCTGTTCACAAATCCCAGGCCCAAACCGCCGGTGTCTGTCTCGTCTCTGGCTTGGCTGATGCAGGAATATGCCATGGGGGAAAAAGGGGGGTACAGAACAACACAGTGTCATATCATCTGGGACCAGAATGGAACAGCATGACACTGCCCTCTACGTCAGTCATCGTTTTTTCTTAAAGGTCTCAACATCTGTGACCCTTCATGCCTGCTCAGGTGGTGGGCCGCAGTTCCCATTTGTTTGTTTGATTGATTACAATCTTCTGCCCGTGATAAGTTCGCGTCAAAGTGACCGGCATCGATATGTCCATTGGCACTGTCGTCAGATGAATGTGGTGGCTCCATCCGGAAGGAGTCACTGATTCAAGCTGGCCCCGCGACTGAGCAACTGTTGTCAGCAGTAGATGGCATCTGAAAACGACAGATCAGAACAGGCCATACTACACACCTCCGAAGTGACTGTGAGGCAGTGCAGTGCCTCGTTTGGTGGCTTGTCTCCTGACGACCTGATATTGCTGCTTTCTGTCAACCCGGCCTTGCAGCTGCCACAGGACCATCATGATCACTGTATATAAGGGGGGGGGGGGGGGGGGGGGGGGGGGGGGGTCAGAGTGGTCGGAGAGGTGCACCCGGGGATAGATAAGAGCAAAGCTTGTGTACGTGTTTGAAACGTTTTCAAGACGTTAACCAGCTAATTTGTGTTGCTCTTGATCAGGCAGAACTTCTTAGTATTTGCTCAATCTTTCTTCTGGGTGGAAAAAGAAAATGTTTTTACCTTCGTTGGTGTTCCCGTTCGTCATTCTGCTTCTTTCTTTGGCCGGGTAGTCTCCTTCAGGTCCTGACAACAACAAAACACTGCATTAAAGTCATCGCACCCATCTGTAACACAGTAAGTTAGATTTCACTGCATTAAAGTCATCGCACCCATTTGTAACACAGTAAGTTAGATTTCACTGCATTAAAGTCATCGCACCCATTTGTAACACAGTAAGTTAGATTTCACTGCATTAAAGTCATCGCACCCATTTGTAACACAGTAAGTTAGATTTCACTGCATTAAAGTCATCGCACCCATTTGTAACACAGTAAGTTAGATTTCATTCATGCAAGTCATCGCACCAATTTGTCACGCACCCATTTGTAACACAGTAAGTTACCCATTTGTAACACTGCATTAGATTTCACTGCATTCAATCATCATTTGTAACACACATTTGTAACACGCAGTCATTAGCTTTGTCATTGAAAAGCAAACCAAGCGCATTCACATGTTACAGTAAGGCTTTTTAGAGCTGGAAACACAGGGGGGGAAAGGGGGGGGGGGGGGGGGGGGGGGGGGGGTCTCCAATGAAGGTTGAAGGTTAAACCCAGATGAAGACAGAGCAAAACAACAGTCCGGGCACTGTAAAGTGATGAAAACCGTCGATAAAAAAGTGTTTTGACATGCTTCCTCACCACACCACCGGCCACTGGCACAGGTCTGTTCCAAAGGAAAACGATGATGGTGTGTGGCAGGTCAGCGTGGAGGGGAGAGGGGAGTGTGGTCAGTGTGGAGTGGGGAGAGGTGGAGGTGTGTGTGGTCAGGTGTGGAGTGGGAGTGGGAGAGTGTGTGTGGTGGTGGTCAGTGTGGAGTGGGGAGTGTGTGTGTGTGTGGTCAGTGTGGAGTGGGGAGAGGTGTGTGTGGTCAGTGTGGTCAGTGGTGGGGGAGGTGTGTGTGGTCAGTGTGGAGTGGGAGAGAGGTGTGTGTGGTCAGTGTGTGGAGTGGGGAGAGGTGTGTGTGGTCAGGTCAGTGTGGTGGTGGGGAGAGGGGTGTGGTCAGTGTGGAGTGGGGAGAGGTGTGTGTGGTCAGTGTGGAGTGGGGAGAGGTGTGTGTGGTCAGTGTGTGTGGGGAGAGGTGTGTGTGGTCAGTGTGGAGTGTGGGGAGAGGTGTGTGGTCAGTGTGGAGTGGGGAGAGGTGTGTGTGGTGGTCAGTGTGGAGTGGGGAGAGGTGTGTGTGGTCAGTGTGGAGTGGGGAGAGGTGTGTGGTCAGTGTGGAGTGGGGAGAGGGTGGTGTGTGTGGTCAGTGTGGAGGGGGGAGAGGTGTGTGTCAGTGTGTGTGGAGTGGTGAGAGGTGTGTGGCAGGTGGTCAGTGTGGAGTGGTGGAGTGGGAGAGGTGTGTGTGGTCAGTGTGGAGTGGGGAGAGGTGTGTGGGCAGGTCAGTGTGGAGTGGGGAGAGGTGTGTGGTGTGGTCAGTGTGGAGTGGGGTGTGTGGTGTGTGGTGTGTGGGTGTGGGGAGGGGTGTGTGTGTGGTCAGTGTGGAGTGGGGAGAGGGTGTGTGTGGTCAGTGTGTCAGTGTGGAGTGGGGTGGGGAGTGTGTGTGTGGTCAGTGTGGAGTGGGGGGAGGTGTGTGTGGTGTGGTGGAGGTGTGGGGAGTGGTCAGTGTGGTGGGGAGTGTGAGTGGGGTGTGTGAGTGGTGTCAGTGTGGTGTGTGTGGTCAGTGTGGAGTGTGGAGTGTGGGGAGTGGTGAGGTGTGTGTGTCAGTGGGGTGGGAGTGTGTGTGGGTGGTGTGTGGAGTGGGGGGAGGTGTGTGTGTGTCAGTGTGGAGTGGGGGGAGGTGTGTGTGGCAGTCAGTGTGGAGTGTGGGGAGGGGGTGTGTGTGGTCAGTGTGTCAGTGTGGAGTGGAGAGGTGTGTGTGGTGTCAGTGTGGAGTGGGGGAGAGGTGTGTGTGTCAGGTCAGTGGGGAGAGTGGTGAGAGTGTGTGTGTGTGTGTCAGTGTGGGTCAGTGGAGGGGAGAGGTGTGTGTGTGTGTGTGGGGAGTGTGTGTGGTGTGTGTGTGGGTGTGTCAGTGTGGAGTGGGAGTGTGTGTGGTCAGTGGGGAGGGGAGAGGTGTGTGTGGTCAGTGTGGAGTGGGGGGAGAGGTGTGTGTGGTCAGGTCAGTGGGGTGGGGAGTGTGGTCAGTGTGGAGTGGGGAGAGGTGTGTGTGGTGGTCAGTGGAGGAGTGGGGAGAGGTGTGAGTGGGGCAGGGGTGTCAGTGTGGAGTGGGGAGAGGTGTGTGGTGTGAGTCAGTGTGGAGTCAGTGTGGAGTGGGGAGAGGTGTGTGGTGGTCAGTGTGGAGTGGGGAGAGGTGTGGGTGTGTGGAGTGGGGAGGTGTGTGTGGTCAGTGTGGAGTGGGGGAGGTGTGTGTGTGGTCAGTGTGGAGTGGGGAGAGTGTGTGTGGCAGGTCAGTGGGGGGAGGTGTGTGTGGTCAGGTGGTGGAGTGGGGGGGGGGTGGAGGTGTGTGGGGTCAGGTGTGTGTGGTGTGGAGTGGAGAGGTGTGTGTGTGTCAGGTCAGTGTGGAGTGGGGAGAGGTGTGTGTGGCAGGTCAGTGTGGAGTGGGGAGAGTGTGTGTGGCAGGTCAGTGTGGAGTGGGGAGAGGTGTGTGTGGGAGTGGGTGTGTGGTCAGTGTGGAGTGTGGGGTGTGGAGGTGTGAGTGGGGTGGTGGGTCAGTGTGGAGTGGGGAGAGGTGTGTGTGGGTGTGTGGAGTGGGGAGAGTGTGTGGTGGTCAGTGTGGAGTGGGGAGAGGTGTACTCACGTTGAAGGTGCATGATGGACGTTGTGGTAGGGAAACAAGACGAGGACAACTGTGCTTTTCTAATATGCTTTGAGCAGAACTCTCGGAAAAGATGAACGAATCACCTTCGCTATGACTAAGCTTTCATTTTCATAACAGCCAAATGTCAATACATTTGTGTGAACATCGCTAAAAGGTTTACATCTAAGATTTTTCAGAATACAATTGATTGTACATTAGTTACGTGTGTGTGTGTGTGTGTGTGTGTGTGTGTGTGTGTGTGTGTGTGTGTGTGTGTGTGTGTGTGTGTGTGTGTGTGCGCGCGCGCGCGTTTAAAAACTCAAGGTCGGCATTGATGCAGTAAAACTTTGAGGATGCGTTGAAATGCCAAGGGAACACACGCCATTACCTTTTCATTTCACTGAAATACACTTTAACATCTGACGGAAAACTTTAACGTCATTGGGGGTGTTAAAGGAAATTTTACAGGTGTCCAGGCAAGCGGAGATAGAGCGAGAGAGAGAGAGAGAGAGAGAGAGAGAGAGAGAGAGAGAGAGAGAGAGAGAGAGAGGAGAGAGAGAGAGAGAGACAGACAGAGACAGCAGACAGAGACAGACGAACGAATGAATGGATGGACGGGGCGGTCAGACAGACACAGAGACAGGGGGAATGAAAATGAGAATATAAGAAAAAAAAAAATGTACAAAAACGCAATGGACACAGAAATTTACAGACACCAAGCAGTGAAAGAGAGAGAGAGAGAGAGAGAGAGAGAGAGAGAGAGAGAGAGAGAGAGAGAGAGAGAGAGAGAGAGAGAGAGAGAGAGAGAGGATGGCTGTGAAACGAAAAGCAAAAAGAAAGAAACTGAGATCAGAATGGAGGGGGGGGGGGGGGGGGGGGGGGGGGGGGGGTGAATATGTAAATCCTGCCTACTGAGCTTACCGATAAAATGCAAATGCAAAAACAAACTGTTTTGTGTCGTTCATCAAAACTGCGTTACTTCACACTTTGTTTTGTGTGCTCTTTTTTTTTTTTTTTTTTTTTTTTTACCGATAAAGTGTTTACCCTACACTTTCAAGGAATGCTTGTTGTGTCATGCAGCCAAGACTTTCCCTAGCGACTTTTTACCAACACTCACGCTCGCAAACACACACACACACACGCGCGCGCGCCGCTGCACACACACACACACACACACGCGCGCGCACGCACGCACGCACGCATGCACACACACACACACACACGCAACACACACACACACACACACACACACACACACACACACACACACACACACACACACACAACACACACACACACACACACACACACACACACACACACACACACACACACACACACACAGCAGCAGCAGCAGCAGCAGCAGCTCACCCTACAGGAACTGGAACGGCGAGTGGGTGTTGTCAGTCTGCGACCTCGTCCGGAAAGGCTCAACACATTCAGCCACTTCGGAGGGTCAGCAGATGGGGAGAGCGGGGAAGGCACAGAGGTTGGGGCCACGTCCGATCTGTCAATGAATGGTGTAGCTACCCGCCACTGGAGCTGGCTGCAGACCGCGCTCTGGGTAGTGGTGGCAGCGGAGGCCTCCCGACTTGGGTACTGGAACCGGGGTGTTGAGGCCAAGCGTCCGCAATGGTGTAGAGTTAAGGCCTGAAGACTGGATCTGCTCAACTGTCTTCGTACGGGAGCAAGTTGCTTGAGCTGTGCTAACGTCGGGGGTCGGAAATCGTCTGAGTTCTCTCTCTTGCCCTGTCGTCTGCTGGAGAGTGAGTAGCTCTCAAGCGAGGCGCACTTTCCGGTTCCGGCTGTGAATCGAGTGCTGATGCGCACGGTATCCTTGCGTCACTACACCGATAATTGATTGAAAATTAGGAGATATGAGGTGTGGAAGGGCAGAGAGAGAGAGAGAGAGAGAGAGAGAGAGAGAGAGAGAGAGAGAGAGAGAGAGAGAGGAGAGGGGGAGGAGGGGGGAGGGAGAGAGAGAGAGGGAGAGAGAGAGAGAGGAGGGAGGAAGAGGAAGGCAGAGAAGGAGAGACAAACAGAGAGAGACTGGAAGAGACAGAGAGAGGGAAGGGAGGGAGGAGGGGGGGGGGGGGGGAGAGAGGATGGGCGGGAGGTGGGAGGGGGAGAGAGAGGAGGAGAGGAGAGAGGAAGAGAGAGAGAGAGAGAGGACAGAGACAGAGAGAGAGAGAGAGAGAGAGAGAGAGAGAGGAGAGAGGAGAGGGAGAGGGAGAGATGGGGGTGGGAAATGCTTTTGCTGGGTATGGATGGATGATGAAATGCTTCTTGCTGGTAGCCAAGGAAGATGAGAGAGAGAGAGAGAGAGAGAGAGAGAGAGAGAGAGAGAGAGAGGAGAGAGAGAGAGAGAGAGAGAGAGAGAGGAGGAGAGAGAGAGAGAGAGAGAGAGAGAGAGAGAGAGAGAGAGAGAGAGAGAGAGTTTGCCTGACAATTTAGACATAACACAGTAAGAATTAAATTAATTCATCATCTCGGTAAAAAAAAAGGACTACAGATTGCTAGTGCCAGCCCTACAGAGAGTGGAGGAGGGGAAAGGCAGGGAGAGAATCCATCGGGTCAGACTGAACTTTCCTCAAATCAGCAAACAAGGCCATTTCATCAGGCTGCCATAAACGAACCCAGAGGTCAGTTTTTAACAGAATCAATATTTCCCTGTGTCCCCTCACCCCATCCACGCACATCCTGCTGATCTGGGGAAGCTCTGTCTTCTACCCCTATCCCTCCGTTCTTCTTCCAGCCCCCCCCCCCCCCCCCCCCCCCCCCACTCAATTGAAAACAAATGTATGTCCCTTTTTCCCCATCCCCTACCCTGGGGGTGGACCCCCAGACCCCCCTTTGAAACACCACTTCTGCTGTGTGAATTATCCAAGGGGTGGCGTTTTTCTTTGTCAGAGGACACACCACCACCACCACCACCACACACTCTAACAAAAAGAAACGACAGAGGAGGCCCCCCCCCCCCCCCCCTCCCCCCCCCCCCCCCCCCCCCGCGCCATCTCCCTCTCGACTTAAAAAGTAGTTTGGAAAAAGAACCATTCCCCCGAAGAGGAATCCTCCTCCTCCTCCTCCCCCCCCCCCCCCCCCCCCCCCCCCCCCCGCCCGGAAAATGGTTTTACCAAAATTTCCGCTGTTTTTGCTCTGCTTGTAGTTTCAAATCGTGCTAATACCTATCCACGTTTTGCCCCTTCTCCCACTGAGGGAAGTGGACCCCCCCCCCCCCCCCCCCCCGACCTCACCCTCACCACTCTGGAACTCCCCTTCTCTTTTAATTGATATGGCTCCACACACACACACACACACACACACACACACACACACACACACACACACACACACACACACACACACACACACACACACACACACACACACACACACACACACACACACACACACACACACACACACACACACACACACCGCTCAGTTCTCACCTTCAATTCTCTATAGGGGGTTCTCCTGTGTTGTCGGCACTGGTCCTGGTGGAGGTCTCTACGGGCGGCAGTGCTCCCTCCTCCCAGTGGTTCTCTCTTCCCTGGCATGTCCTCTCCTTTCTGGTGCCTGTTGCTCTTCGTAGC
>JADBJO010013036.1:39500-49500 GCA_016801955.1 Conus betulinus
ATCCAAACTCTTTATTGTACACCACTTCTGTATAGCCACACTCTGAACTGTATTGTACTGTAGAAGTTTGTCCACACACTGCACTGTCCTCCGTCACTCTATGTCCACACATGTGTTCCACTGCATTTTTCCAACCACTTCCAACCAGCAGCTTCTGTGCATCGCTCATCATGGAACAACTTGCAGGAAAACCAAGAAAAGAAAAAGGAACATGATTCCCGTGCCAGCTTTGGCCGGTGCTTTGTTGTTTTGGTGACGTGGGGCGCGCACACTTGCACGTGTCAAACATCACCGTGTTATGCACACACAAAAAATGTAAATATATTTCCAAGAAATGAAAAAAAAAAACCCAGAAATCTGCTGTTCCCAAATCGAAGAGAGAGAGAGAGAGAGAGAGATGATGACTGACTATGGAGACGGGCCCCAGAGCAGTACACACACACACACACACACACACACACACACACACACACACACACACACACACACACACACACACACACACACACACACACACACACACACACACAGAGAGAGAGAGAGAGAGAGAGAGAGAGAGAGAGAGAGAGAGAGAGAGAGAGATTGAAGGCTGCTGACTGACAATGGAAACGGAATGTGTGTGTGTGTGTGTGTGTGTGTGTGTGTGTGTGTGTGTGTGTGTGTGTGTGTGTGTGTGTGTGTGTGTGTGTGTGTGTGTAAACAATCACACAATGAAAAAGCGCAAACAAGCAAGTTTTTCTTTCCAACGTGTCGGCTCTGGGCCTTTCTTAAGGACTTCCTTATGTTGGTACTACTGAAAAATGAAAACAGTGCTTAACTCTGCCTTTCTTTGATTATCACTCAGTGAACTACAGATGGCTGGCACAGGCCCTCAACAGAAGAAATCGAAATTTGACAGTTACCAAAAGTGATCCATTGTTAAACATTGCACCCGTATAGATTCCATAACCAATCCCACTCTCACACCCCCCAAACACTCACACAGCACCCACACACCCCATAATACACCCCCCACACACACACACACACACACGCGCGCAGAAGAAGTGATTTAAATCTACATTAAGTGAAGAGTAAGGGTGTTTATGTTGAATTTCTTATCTTTGAATTCGTTTTCATATGTATTAGGGTATAAGAATATGGTTATAGTGTGTGTAAAGCCTATATAGTAACAATAATTCATGTGTGAAGGAATGATTCCGTTTTACGTCCTCGGAGCGAAATTTTTAAAGAACATGAGCATATTTGGCGAGGCTGGTTTTATTAGAAGCCATAGATCATATTTAGTCCTGTAGTCCTCTCTCTCTCTCTCCTCTCTCTCTCTCTCTCTCTCTCTCTCTCTCTCTCTCTCTCTCTCTCTCTTTTGACAGCAATATTTCTCATAGTTTGATGCTTTCCTTTGTTTCAAAAATAGTATATTAGCTTTTTCTGACTCATTCTGGTTTTTAATTCGAAAGAAAATTCTAAACGAGTCAAGATATGTAAACAGTAACTAAAAAATAAGTACAGCAAATTTTCCTCCATTATGAACTAAATCCACAGCCATCAAGGGAAATAATTACAACAGAAATCTGGTGGTATGCTCCGACGAACAGACCGGCACCAACGTATGCAGCTACGCGCGCGAATACACACACAGAGACAGGCACACATTCATGTATGCACGCACGCACGCATGCATGCACGTGTTCGGGGGGGGGGGGGGGGGGGGGGGGGGAGGCACACACACACACACACACACACACACACACACACACACACCACACACACACACACACACACACACACACACACACACACACACACACACACACACACACACACACACACGCACACACACACGCGCGCGCGCACACACCACACTCTCTCTCTCTCTCTCTCTCTCTCTCTCTCTCTCTCTCTCTCTCTCTGAGAAAAATTTCCGCTGCCGACGGTCGGGGGCGAGAGCTTGAGGTCGACCTGTTCCCATTGGACCGAGGTGTTATTTCTCTGACAGAATAGTCAGTCGTCCTCCTACAGATAGCAGAAAGAAAATTCGGGGAGAAACCAGCGGAACAAGATCTACGCAGCTAAGTGTAGTCTGCCAGTTAGGCCAGACGAGATCAACGGGAGGCGAGTGCAGCACACTGTTGTTGCCCACGAGGAGAACAAACAACAAACAAGCAAGCAACCAAAAACATTCTCTGGTTGAGCTTTCTTCTTCTTCTTCTTCTTCTTCTTGAAAAAACTTCTGTTTTTCTTTGTCCATCTTTCATTATTTTTCCTATACTTTACTGTCTACAAATTCAGTTTATGTCTTTGTATCCTTTTTGGAGTTGCTTTGTATATTTCTTTTCTTTCTCTCTCTTTCTTTCTTTTTTGTTGAAAACTTGCTCGTGTCGTCTTTCATTCTTTCTGTACTTCATTTCACCATTTCTATGCTTATGTCTTGTCAATTTTTGCATTGTTTGTTTGTCTATCTCTCTCTTTTTTTTAATATCCTCATCGTGTCTCCCTTTCATTCTTCTCTGTTTTTCTTGTTGTTGTTGTCGAACATTTCTGTGTTTGTCTTTGGCAGCCTCGACCCAGCAGACCTGGAGACAGCAGCTTCAGACCGGGTCAGCTGGCGGTCCACCATCAAGGCCGGCATCAAGCAAGCAGAGCAGAGCAGAGGAGAGAGGCCCAGTGGGAAGAACGGAGGCGCCGCAGACGGGCAAAGAATGGCGTCGGCACCCACAGACACTGATGACGGAGACTTTCACCTACAGCAACTGCAACAGAGTCTGCCGCTCGAGGATCAGGCTCTTCAGCCACAGCAGGCGCTGCAACTCCACAACTGACTGATCCATGGCGCAACACCATTGTCTCTCCAGACAGACGGATGGCAACTTTGTGTCATTTGTGCCTTGTTTTGGTGTGCATTTCTTTCCTTTTTTTTGTTTGTTGTGTCTGTCTTTCTTTCTATCTATCGATCTTTCCTTCTTTCTTTCTGTCTTCCAGTCTTCTTTACTCCCTTTCTTTTTCGTTCTTTCTTCCTGTGTATCATCTTTTTTCTCTACTTTTTTTTTTTTTTTTCTTTCCCCCCCCCCCCCCCCCCCCCCCTCCACCCCCTTCCACTTTCAAAGTCCTTTCTTCTTGTGTCTTTTTTTTTTTCTTTTATGAAAAAAAGTCGTTCGTCATTTTTATTTTTTTTTTTATTTTTTATTTTTTTTTTTTTGCTTTTTTTGACTTTTTCGTTCATGTTGCTGTTGTTGGTTGCTGTCATTCCTTACATCTTATCATCCCTGCTTTCCTCTGTCTATCTCTATTTGTCTCATTCTTCTGTCTCTACTCTTCGCTGTGCCTCTTGTGTCTCTCCGTGTCTGTCTGCCTGCCTGTCTATCTGTCTGTCTGTCTGTCTGTCTCTCGTATTTCCTCTCGGCCTGTCTGTTCTGTCTCATGTCTCGGCCTGTGTTTATGTTTTTGTTTGTGTGTGTATTATTTCTGTTTGTCACGTTGTCTGGGATATTGCTTTTGACCAGTTCCCTTCTTCACTAGTGAAATGTCATTAAAGAATGCTGAAGACGTCTTATGTGTAATGTTCAATCAGTAATTATGGGTTCTAATTATCATCTTAACTTACTCTTGACGTCTTTCTGACAAGATAACAATGATGGTGTGTGTGTGTGTGTGTGTGTGTGTGTGTGTGTGTGTGTGTGTGTGTGTGTGTGTGTGTGTGTGTGTGTTGTGTGTGTGTGTGTGTGTGTGTTGTGTGTGTGCAGGTGTGTGTGATGTGTGAGTGTGTGTCATCAGCAACACGGTGCCGCAGACCAAACGGGCCTGGCGAGGCAGAACTGACACAAGTTGGTGCTTTCTGTGTAGCTTCCGTGTTGTCTGCTTCGCCGTCCGTTCAAAGCATTCCAACATATTCACAGACTATGAACGACAACTTCAGAACCCAAGGAATAATATGAAGCATGTCACGCTGGATAATGTTGTCGCTGACATTGTTGCTGATTAAAAATCGGAGAATGAATCCACTGTGAAGGAGTTTGTGTCCTGTTTTTTCTCTATTGCGATGAGAAACACACCAAACAGCATGAACTCTTTTTGTCATGACTGAACAGCAGCGTTTTAAGTCTGTTCACATCTGTAGATGTGATTCCCCAAGACTGTGTCTGAGCGGAGAACTTGGTCATTAAAAAGGAGTACCAAACACAACTGGCTTTCCTCCTCGTCTGGCTGTCGACATGAGCTCTGGATACGATTTTCGATGAAAAATATACTCTGAAAAATGGACCAATAATGTCTATACATTTTCAGTTGTGTATTTGTCATGGACATGGAGTCATCAACAACATGTCGATCGGGAAGTCTGAATTTCGTAGAGTGACAGTTAGCGCACAACTCCGACAATGACACAAAGTAGAACGAGAAGAGAAGGCGACTGTTCCAGACAGGTCGGCATCGTCGTCAGTCATGTCGTAGAGACGCAAACTTGTGCGGAAAAGATCGTGGGCACGCGATCCACGAAATGAGAGCTTACGCAATTGACTTGGAATGATGAACTTTTCGGATTCAACAGTTTTTCTCACAAACTTTTGGCAAATCAAGAAATAGTCCAGGTTTGGTCGGCGGAAGAAGAAGAAAAATGGCGCCAAAACTGATTGTGCGAGAAACCATTTAGGGGGGAAAATATGGCTTTTTGGTCCAAGGTATAAAATACATTAATTGTTGTAACTTTAGCGATGTATATATAGTAAAAAAATATAGGTTCTGAGGCACTTACATGTTAAAGAAGTTGACGCAAAAAACAAGCCAGATTCATCAATCAAGGGAGGTAAGGGGGAAGGTAACTCCTGAATAAACCATGTCAACTGGGGGGGTGATCGATAAAAAAAAAAAACGACGCCCAAAAATCGATCGTGCAAAATACCAGTTTACTTTAGAAAACATAGGCTTTTTCGGCCCAACACACTGAAAAAAAAAAAAAATCAAATACATTCATCTGTGTTACTTCAGCGACATAGACATAATAATGATATAGCTTCTTAGGCATTTCCATTTGAAGGAGTTGACACGAACTAATCCAAGATTGATCAATCAGGGGAGGTAAGGGGAAAGGTAACTCCCGAACAAACCATTTCATCTGCCGAGGGTCACCCGAGAGATGCCCATTTGAGCACCTGGCTACATAGACCTTCACGTGCTGATTTTATTTGTCAGTTGTTCCTGTTGATATTAGTTCTCTCTGAAACACATTGCTCCCTGTGGATTTGTTGTGGCTAAGGCTGTGTCCGGATGAACTAAAGGGTGGTTTGTGTATGGGAGAGCGTCATTAATGAGCAGCGTGGCGAAGAATGCACAGAACAATGACACGTAACAATAGCAACTGCAACCACCACCACAGTGACATCATCAGCCACCACCACAGGATAAAGGTTCAACGGAACTAAATCGTTCCTCTTTTTGTTTCCTCATTTTTGTTTGTTTGTTTGTTTTTTGATGACTTGTAAGTTTGATTTTAACGTGGTAGAGAGAGACACTTTGACACTTTGATATTTTATTGTCATTACCAAAGAGGTCTTTTGACAAGGGGGGAGAGGTAACAGAACAAAACATTTCCCTCTTCCTTTCCTGCAAACAAATAGTACACTTTCATTCCTAGTGTGTATCAAATCCAAAGTTAACAAAAACAAAAAAAAAAAAAAAAATATTCGTTAAATTCGTAACATTTCGGTATGTCCTCACCTCACGCACAGGAGTAAGTGCAAAAAAAAAAACAAAAAAAAAAAAAAAAAAAAACCTTAAGACGGACTCGACATCCACTCAATCAAATGATGACATTGTAGTTTACTGATCTCTTCAACATGCGATGAATGATAATATTAATTCAGATATCTCTTATGATGTATTATCTTAAATTTCACTATCCTTCATCTGTCTAATTTTCAATGCTTCCGCGATGATTTCGCAACTGATTTAATTTTTTTCATCATCTGATGATAACACGCCAGCGACATTTTGTCTTTTCGCTATATCTAACTGGAAAAATGAACAATTTGTCCGCACTTCATTATAAGCAGTACAGTGGAACAGAAAAGTGTTCTTCGTCATCAATAATATGTCTACATGCAGGACAAGGAGATTCTGTGGATGTTTCACATTCAAACCATCTTTTGTTCGCATAAAAACCTAAAGTTCTCAACCTAAATCTTGCGTAATTTATTCTGTGCCATTTTATCTGTTATGACATTGAGAAACTTTTCAGAATGAAACACATTCTTAAATGAGAAAAAAACCAGCGATATTTTTCTTTACTTTCCATATCTGAGTGCCAATTCTGTTTAAAAGAACAAATAAGCCTGTCTTTAAATTCCGCAATGAACTGTTGCTCATTTCCTACTTCCTGGGTCATCCACACTATTCCAAAACCCTGTTCTGAAAGGACTTTCTTTACTTTAAAGCCCAGTTTTCTTTACCTTTTTCCATTTCTAGAAGCATCATATCATAGGCTTGCCTGTTCAAACGGGACTGGGGTAGCTTCAAGATCTTTCAACCCGTACTTAATACATTTCACAAATGTTTTTCCTCTGCGAATTTTCATGTAAGCCCCAAATTTCAGCTGCATAGGTAAGAAGAGGTTTTTATCTGTGTATCAAACATTTTCCAAAATATACCAGTCTGTACAATTTAATTTTTCTCAGGGATTTCAGAATTTCAACAATACCTTTTTTAGGGTGGAGGGGGGGGGGGGGGGGGGGGGGTAATAAGAGGAAGAGACAGACGCAATTAATTATTACGAACATAGCAAAGCGAAGGGAAGCAGAGAGATAGAGATGGAGATGAGAGAGAAGCAAAGGTGAAAAAATAGCAAAGAGAGAGAGAGAGAGAGAGAGAGAGGGGCAAAGGTCAAGCCTTGGATCCACCCTTTCAACCAGTTTTTTATGACTCCGAGAGAGAATAAAAACGTTTTTGCCAAGGGAAATAATCGATGAAAAAGACCATGTATGAACAGCTTTTTTTTTTTTTTTAAGGGCGGGTAAGGGCGGGGGGGGGGGGGTGGGGGGGGGGGTGTAATAAGAGGAAGAATAGACGCAGTTAATTATTGCGAACATAGCAAAGTGAAGGGAAGCAGAGAGGTAGAGATGGAGATGGAGATGAGAGAGAAGCCAAGGTGAAAGAATGCTTTGCAAAGATGAAGAAAGACAACTTCTCTTCTCCAGTTGGGCGCTAAATGATAATGATGGAGAAATGAACGATCACGATATGTCAAACACGTACAATTTACGTAATATAGTGTCTTGTACTGATAATTGTTGTAAAGCAGAGTCCTAAGATATGTTGGCGCACAAAATGAGATGCGACTATGAAACGATTCAAACACACACAATTATTTCAAGTTTCGATTCCCAGACCCTGTAAACGAATGGGAAGGAAAGGATTTGGCGACAGAGGACGCGTGTTTCTATTTGATGTGGTTATTTATGATGGATCAGTTGTGCATTGAACTGTTTGGATCAACAGTGTCGCCACATTTCTAGAGCAGGAGACAAGTCAGAAATCTACTAGCGCACTGTAAACGAGTCACTCGTACAACATATGTATCCGCCCCTGTATTTTTCTTTTCCACATTCGCACACTCATAGAAAAATTAAGTGGAGGTCGCGCCCACGTTGAGTCGCCATCAAATGCCCGGTTATTGGCTCTTGCTGCCGATATCATCGTTTCTGTCAAAAAAATAATTACAATTTTTATTTCAACATTGTGTCAGATGTGCGGCAAAAGTTTGGTGTCAAGCTATCTGTCCCAACCAGAACGTTCATGAAGAATTCTATCTGTATAGTAATCAAGCATGGGTGGTGAATATCAGCTTGTGCATTATATGGTAGAAAATGTTAGTGGCACATAATAAAATAGCTCTGAAGTGTAGTATTTATTGCGACTCTCAGTTTGTATTTCCATAAACGTTAATCTGTATTATATACGGAGAAACACATTGTATAATGTTTTTGTGTTTTATTTAATTATGTTTTTTCTCAATACACAAATCCATTGTTTTCCTCATAGATTTAAAAAATATAGTTAGTGTTTGTAAAATTAAAACTATTAAAATCTTACTACATAACATTGAAATTTAGTCTATTTAGTAATGTAAAAAATACAGTTTTCTTTGCAAACTTGCTTGCGAAACTAATCTAAATAGAGGCCATAGATCATATTTCAGTCCTGCTAAATCTTTCTTTTTTTTTTCTTTCTTTCTTTGTTTTTCTTAAATAGCATTCTTCGTCGTCATTCATCAGTTTTTTTTTGCTTCAAATATGAAACTTTAGCTTCTTCTACTTAATTTTGGTTTTTATTTTGAATGAAACTCTGAAATAAGGCAGGAAACGGTAGACAATAATTACAAAAACACGTGCAATAACTCTTGCTCCGTTGTGAACTAAATCCACGCTTTCACTTCCAAGGGGAAATAATTACAAAAGAAATCAAGTTGTAGGCTCCGACGAACAGACTGTCACAAACGAATGCAGCTACGCACAAGCATACACACACCGAGACAGACACACATTCATGCGCAAAAGCACGCACGCGTGCATGCACGTGTTCGGGGGAAAGCAGGGGGTGCAGAGGGAAAGCACGTGTTCGGAAAAAAAAAAAAAAAAAAAAAAAAAAAAACCACTCAGAAAAATCTTCGCTGCCCACGATACGGGGCGAGAGCTTGAGGTCGACCTGTTCCCATAGGACCGAGGTGTTATTTCTATGACAGAACAGTCAGTCGTCCTCCTCCTCCCGATGGCAGAAAGAAAACTCGGGGAGAAACCAGCGGAACAAGATCTACGTGGTTTAGTGTAGTCTGCCAGTTAGGCCAGACGAGATTAACGGGAGGCGAGTGCAGCACACTGTTGTTGCCCACGAAGAGACCTCCACAAGAACGACTTGGAGGGCCGCGGCCACTGCAAGCAAAGTCTTACTGCACTGAAAGAACAAACGTGAAGGAGGACGCTCTATGGAGGAGGACCAAATCCTTTCTTCCTTTCTTCTACCTTTTCTTCTCTTTTTTTCTTTCTTTTCTTTTTCTTTCACACCCACTGACAGAAAAATAAGGAACAACATCAACTTGGCCGAAAACAGGCGACACGCACGGCTCAGTTACTGTTCTTTCTTTGTCTTTTCTTCCTTTCTTTTTTTTGTCTTTTATTCTTAATTCTCTCATCTCTCTCTCTCTCTCTCTCTCTCTCTCTCTCTCTCTCTCTCTCTCTCTCTCTCTCTCTCAGCAGTGCAGTGTCTCCTCCGGTGGGTCGCCTCTTGACGACTTGACATTGACTGCTCCCTGTGGATTGCCGGTGCTGGGGCTGCGGTGGGGCCGACCGGGCTGTGGCTGTGGACGGGTGTCGGAATGGCGGCGTGGGTGCACTGCCACTGAGGTGGCGCAGAGTTTGGGACAGCAAAAAAAAAACAACAACAAAAAAAAAAAAAAACAAAAAAAAACAAAAAAAAAAAACGAAAAGGAATTTTAAAAGACAAAAAAATAAAGGAAGAAAGGGCAAAGAAAAGAGAGAGAGAGAGAGAGAGAGAGAGAGAGAGAGAGAGAGAGAGAGAGAGAGAGAGAGAGAGAGAGGGAGACAGAAAGGACAAGAAAGGAAGAAAAGAAAAGGAAGATTAACAGACAAAAAAAAGGGAAGGACAAGACAAAAGAAAAGAAAAGAAAAAGTAAAGACAGAAACAAAGAAAGAAAAGGAAAGAAAAGAAAAGGAAAAAAGAAAAAAAAAAAAGAGAGAGACAATATAGGAGAGAAAGAAAAAAAAAAAGGAAGAAACAGAACAAAAACCTTCAGGGATTGATGACATAAACGAGAGACCAATAACTACGTAGAGGCGATGACGTATGACAAGATTGACGTCAAGAGAGGACTACTAGGTGTTCCAAGGTGGTGAGCAGTAGTATATGAGGGATGAATCCCTCATTGAGGGTCTCATGTGACGATCTCATCCGTGCACATGCGCAGAGTAAAGGTGCCGTCGTATCAGGCATTAAGATG
>JADBJO010013037.1:5000-25000 GCA_016801955.1 Conus betulinus
TGTGTGTGTGTGTATGTGTGTGTGTGTGTGTGTGTGTGTGTGTGTGTGTGTGTTGTCAAACAGTGCAAGCTGAGGTAAGTAAAAAGAAAAAGAGACTGATTAAAGTTTCCCCCGCATACACCTAATTATGATGATGGCAAGCTCTAAAACAGAAGTTCGAAGAACCCAAAAGGTAGGGCATTAAATGCGGGCAGAAGGGATGGAGGGAGAACATGGAAGGTGGGGAAGGATAGCCGGAGGTGAAGAAAGTGTGGGGAGAAGGGAGGAGGAGGAGGAGGGAAGAAGGAGATTGGTAGGGGCATCCTCACCATCCACGGCGGTGAGAAGCCAGGCTTAAATGAGACGAAAGTATAAAAGGTCACTGAGATGTGTCGACTGGCCATTCCTAAACTTCTTGCAACGCCCCGAGTGCCAGAGTTTGAGCAGTGCCAGTCACACAGCAGACAGGTAAGCATCCGTTGAGAGCAGTACTTCTGTGGGTGGGTGCCATCGGTAGTTGTCTTCGGATGTGTCTTTTCTCTTGTTTCCATGCTGTGTGGCGAAGCCTGAACTTTGTCAACAGTTTGATGGAGCTGGAGAATATCAACAGCCATGTGTGTGTGTGTGTGTGTGTGTGTGTGTGTGTGTGTGTGTGTATGAACCGTGTAAAATATGAGCCTGTATCTCTTCTGACTGGGTGGGGATTCAGTCCAAAAACCGTTTTGGACTGCGCTTTTTTTTTTCCCCCCACTATTAGGTTTTTTCGTCTTTGTATTTGTCTGACTTTATTCAAGTTTAAAAGGCTGTGCCAGTCTTGAATAAAAGTGACTTTGTGTTAGGTTTTCTTATGGAAGCAAAAGTTACCCCACGTGTTTACTGTTATTGTTTACTGTTCCCTGCCTCATTTCATTTCCAACAGTTTTGACGTTTAGGTCAATTTGCTTCAGATGGGGTGTGATACAATCAGTGAAGGTGAGTATTGTACTTAGTTCAATTAGCTATGATAAAAAAATGATTTACTCACAAGTTCATCTTGCTGTAGCTACCACAGGTTGCAAACACCCCGCAGATCCTAGCAACCCATCCAGTGAACAAGAGGAGTTTTTCCGCACTATCTGTAGAAGGTGTCCACGTTCAATCAAGACTTGCTTTCGTTCTTCTTCCAGTTGTCTGTACTGTTCTCGAACACGGTTCACGTGGCTGCTGAACTCCTTCATGTCCTAACGGCTGTCTCTAACTCTTCACCAGGCTTCCTTCGCGGATAGTTTCAAAGTGAGATGACTGCAGGCAGATATCGAAACAATTTTTTTTTAAAGCATATTTTCAAAAATTCCAAATCTGCCAGATAACAGGGACAAATCAAAAGATAAAACACGACACGTTTCGACCTCTTGAGTCTTCTTCAGGCAAGAACAGCACCATTCAGGACAAGGAAAAAGAATTTGAGAAGATAAGTGTTTGCTCGTTCTTGGTTTTTATTATCCTAATGTTATTTGTCTTGCCTGATGAGGACCTAGAAGGTCGAATCACGCCGTGTTTTGTCTTGCGATTTGTTTGGCCCTGTTATCTGGCGGACTGATTTTAAATTCCTGTCAAAACCTGATTTCCTTTTGGGGCTCTGTTCGTTCCTTGCACACCCTTTTCCACATGGACCTTGTGCTATCGTCGTCGTTTTTATCATAACACAAGGTTCGCCGAAATTCGGACTCAACGGAAACGTTGCACAGATGTTTTAAGGAATGATTACCAACTTCGCATACAGTTATTGCAAAAGACTCAAACATGCACTCCATTCTCCCCCTCCCCCTCCCCCCACCATTTTCATTTATGTATCATAATCATCATTACTATTTTTTTCTCGCATTGTCTCTTTCCCCTCAGCCTCGTTTTCATTCAGCGCCCATCTTGAGCCGAATTTGAGAAGATAAGTGATTGCATGTTTTTTTTTTTTTTTTTTTTTTTTCGTTTCATTGTTCCGAATGTTGTTTATCTTGCCGGAAGAACACCTAAGAGGTCGAAACGCATAGTGTTTTGTCTTGTGATTTGTTTGTACATATTAACTGGTGGAGTTACTCAAATTTCTTTTAACACTTCTTTCAGTTTCCGCCTGCAGTCTCCTCACTTAGAAACTCACTTTCTTCAATGTGTTCAGGGGCTGACGGGAATCATGTCGACTACGGAGCTGACCGGTCACGTGACCACGATGGGCGTGGGGACAGAGAGGCCCTATGAAGAGTTTACAGAAGTCAAGGCCGCTTTTTTGATTGACAGGTGAGAAAAGAGGGACCAGTTTTATTCATCCATTTAATAGTAGTAGTAGTATAAGTAGTAGTAGTAAGTAAGTAGTAGGAGGAGGAGGAGTGGGAACAGCAGCAGCAGCAGTAGTTGTAGTAATAGTAATAGTAGTAGTAGTAGTAGTAGTAGTAGTAGTAGGTGCCGTAGAAGCAGCAGCAGTAATAGTTGTAGCTGTAGTAGCGCTCCCTTCACGTGTTACAGTAGGCTTACAAGATTAGTAAACAAATCATTTTGCGAAGCAAAATGTGGAAATCATTCATCAGAACAAAAAATATCGTTTAAGACCATCCGGATATCAGAAACAAAAAACAATAGTCCTCCAAAAGGAAGAAGACAGTACAAAAATCACAATACCACTGTTCATAATATTGCACAAATTTTCGGCCTCGTGGCCTTTTTCAAGCGAACAGAGAAAAAGAAACCAATGCAACTAAGTGATATCTGTCTCTAATCTATCTATGTATATCTATCTATCTATCTATCTATCTATCTATCTATCTATCTATCTATCTATCTACCTATCTATCTATCTGAATGCAACACACGGTTGCGCCCTCTAGAGAAAGACGCTCACTCATATTGTCTCCGCAACTACGCAACAACGATTGTCGTGAGTAGATTAATGTGTGGATTCCCGCGTATGCTGGATCAGTACAGGTGCCACTGAACATCACCACCAAACAGGCTCTGCTACCTGGTTGTGTCTTCTTTGGTGGATTGCCTTTTAACAATACTTCAAGTCAAGTCAAGTCAAGTCTAAACTTTATTATCTCAATTTTGAAATTTTTGTTTTCACAGCAAATAAACAATAATTAGCCACATTATTTTCTTTTGACATACATTCATATAGAGGAATTTGGATTTCAATTAAACATCTTCTCGTTCATGAAATCAATGGAAAGGGGAAAACTTTGTTTAAATCTGACACTCTCTCTGCATTTAACCGATCGATATCTTCGTCCTGACTGAAGAAGGTCATACATTGCAAGAACATGGGTCTGGTCACACGTAATCTTCTTCGCTTTACAAACAACACGGCACCTGTAAGCTCATTCAGACAGATACCTTTCTTTTGTGTTGTGTGTGTGTGTGTGTGTGTGTGTGTGTGTGTGTGTTTGTGCTGTGTTTGTTTCCCTCACACAAGGGATGCTGTTATACAGGCCTGAGAGTTGTTACTGGTCGTGTGGGGCAAGGCTAGAATGAGCGGCTTGGACGTGATGCTACTGAGCAAATGGTGAAGAAAAGGGGGAACACTTTGTCTCGTCACAGCCTTGATATGGCCCTTTGCGATCGGGTAGACTATAAGCAATGTGATTCTTTCCCTGCCTGTCTGTCAGCCTCTCTCTATCGCTCTCTCTCTCCCTCTGTCTGCTTGTCTGTCTGTCTCTCTTTCTTCTGTCTGTCTGTCTGCCTGTCTGTCTCAACATTAACATTAAGAACCCTCTTTCTTTCTTGGCCTGAGAGAGGGGGGAAGGGGGGGGGGGGAGAAATCTCCCGTGCGGGGGCATGGTTTTCCAGTCCGTGAGCACCACCCGGGGGGGTAGGATGCAATTTCAGCGTCGTCTGGTGTAAGTAGAGCATTCCTCTTGCTAGTACTCAGTGACAATGTCCGCGCCTACTTTTGACACACCCAGCCACCCGCCCTCCATCCCCGCCTCCCTCCTCCTCCCCCTCTCCCCGCTGCCCCTCCCCATACATCAAAGACACAGATGTTGTTCCCTTGACGCCCTTGTAGTGTTCCAATACAGAGTAGGCTGATTATAGCCTTGTTTTGGATAAATGTCCTTAAGCTTTGGTCGCTAATGATACTGCAAGCTGTTTCGCCACGGATGGTTCATAATTTGGTCTCCCTTTGAAAGCAAACCAGCTGACTATTATCGCCCACTATCTCTTTGGGAAAATGCTCATAATGAACGGATGATTATTATTGGATGTAAGGAATCTCTCTCTCTCTCTCTCTCTCTCTCTCTCTCTCTCTCTCTCTCTCTCTCTCTCTCTCTCTCTCTCTCTCTCTCCTCCATGGCTCAGAGAGACTCCAGGATCAACTTATACAATTCAGTTGAAAATATTCACAGTTGATAATCAGCGTAGCTTTTAATTAATCATAGCAGGTGGCGCGTTTGGTGATTACGTACCATTACTCTTCGATCCCATGTCTTTGATCAACTGCTCAAGCTTTGCGTTCCTGTAGGACTTTAAAAGAAGTGTGGACTGCCGGTGCCAGGGGCAGTGATGGGACAGAGTGGGGTGTGTCCATGTAAGCCAGAATGACGGGTCAGAGAGTAATGGCACTGGGATGCCACAGAAAATGAGACAGCAGACAACAAAATTACTTGAAATGAAAAAAAGGGGGGGGGGGGGGGGGGGGGGGGGGGGGGGGGGGGGAAACTTCATTGTGAAGGTACTTACACGAGTGCTTAGCGCGCACAAACACACAGAGACAACAGACACATACACACCAACACGCGTGCGCGCGCGCACATTAACACAAGTGCACACAAACTGTACACTCACGCACTTACGTTCGTCCGCACAGAGAGAGAGAGAGAGAGAGAGAGAGAGAGAGAGAGAGAGAGAGAGAGAGAGAGAGAGAGAGAGAGAGAGAGAGAGAGAGAGAATCGTTTTCCCCTCTGTGTTCACAGAAAATATTTAATCGGTTTGAAAATTCATCATCCAGTGAACGCAATCTCCAATACACTCTTTTAACGCCGGTGGGAAAAAACCCCTTAAAGTCCGTAAGATTTTGTTTTTCTTGATTCCAATGTTATAATATCGCTTATTACTCTGTGAGTCAGAGGACGGACTCTTGACCTGGTCGGGTAGCAGCAAACGCGGGGGTCTTCTTGTGTTCTGCGACGCAGGTCATGCACTTTCTGAGCGCTGAGCCACAAGGTAAACGCGCTGCTGGCTGTAGGTCCACAATGGGGCAAGGCTAATCACTCTCCATTCCTCGAGAGAAAAAATAGAGGATTGATGGAAATGGATGGACTGTTATTCTGAAAGGCTTTCATACTTGCGAAATTGCTTTTTGTAATGAAAAAAAAGTTCTCTAGTGTTTACATTGGAAAGAGAAATATTCACGCAGACACCGACAGAGAGAGCAGACAGATAGACAAACACGCGAGCGAAAGATTGAGTGAATGTAGTTCACTCTCGCTTACAGAAGAAAATCGGGTAGAGAAAACGGATATAGGCAGGAGAACACATCTTACTTCTTTTTCTCCAGCTCCTTTTCTACTACTATGCTTATTAATGAGAGACTGCAGCATCCTTGTGACGGGATGGGGCAGGAACGGTAACCAGATACCACTCTCTCTCTTGCCGTGCTATATATGGGGCAGTGTACATTCGTTCGCACGAAGCATTTCATACGTTTAAAATGCACAAAAAGGTATTGTTGCTACACATCACTTTGTGCTTGCCAATTCATATACAGCAACATTGAGTAATTTACCTGTTGAAAATGTGTGTATGTATGTATGCATGTATGTATATATCTGTCTGTCTGTCTGTCTGTCTATCCCTCCCTCCTTCCCTGGGAAACGGAGTCAGAACCAATGTTAACTCCGAGGGAAAAATCCCTCTGTGCCTAAACGGCCCAGCGGAGATTCGAACCCGTGACCCCAGGATCACCAAGATTACGAGTCCAGCGCTCTACCACCGAGCTATTCCGGCCCCCTTCCGTAACTTTCAATATTCCTTTCAAAATCTGCTGGTATTAGTTAGCTGGTTTGTTCGGCAGTTGAGGACTGTACTTCTCTGGATCCCACCAGCCCTTCGAGTGTATTCTTTTCTTTTCATTCTTCATTTATAATAAACAAGAGGAGTAACTTTTGCTCCCATAAGAAAACCTAACACAGAGTAACTTTTATTCAAGACTGGCACAGCCTTTTGAACTTGAATAAAGTCAGACAAATACAAAGACGAACGGTCTAATAGTGGGGAAAAAACAAGCGCAGGCCAACAACTCAACTGTCTCCATTGTAATGACTTGGCAAAGATTTGGACTTAAGGAGGGGGGGGGGGGGGGGGGGGGGGGGGGGGGGGGGGGGGGAGGCTGAAGATGGAGAAACTGGGAACATGAAATTAAGAAAATATATTACAGATATGAAAACTCTTCACTAGCTGTATAAGGGAACCATCGCAATCCCTTTTGAAGGCAGGTATATTTGTATTGCCTGCCCCGAGGCCCCGGAGACAGAATCTTGACCTCGTCAGTAGATAACTTTGCCCCGGTTACTTAGCAGCCAACGTGGGGTCTTCTTTGTTCTGCGACGTAAGTTCCGCACCCTCAGAGTGCTGAGCCACAAGACAAACGCGCTGACGGCAAGTCCACACTGTGGAAAGGCCAATCAGATCCCATTCCTGAGAAGAAATATTAGATTATTCAGCAAGACAGTTAGTTATGCATCTTAAAACATGTCAAACACTCTCTCAAAAGTGCTCTGAATGTTGTAACAGCATCGTTAAGTATCCAGGATCTGACTTAATTTTTTTTTTTTTACAGTAATTGTATAAAAACTGAACGTGCAGTTATTTCTTTGCATCGTCCGCCTCTAAACCTGCTTCTTCATCAGTAATTTCATGGCGAAGTGGTTAGCGTCGCGGACTCCCAGCTGGGAGGTCGTGGGTTCGAATCCCATCAGAGTCATATGGTTTTTTTCTGCCCCCGACAGGCTCCTACCCAGAGTTGAGTTTGCTGCGGACTCAACTGGGAAGACAGGGACCACACAGTCGAGTTTCATCCACTTAATGGATGCGTTTCTGAGAGTGTGGCTCAAATTTCCTGACCAACACTGCAGGTGCCTTTATCTCTCGGGCCTGGTTGACGCCGGGATATATTATGAAGGAAGCATAGAGTACAGCCCTGTCATGTAGTCTCAGACCGAAATGGAAATCCGTAACATCACCTTAATTATCCTCATTCTCATTGAACAGCATTTAAAAAAATTGTCTCAAATTCTGTGGCCCTTCATGCCCTGCTCTCATGGTGACCTTAGTTTCGATGTCCTCTCCACGTCTGTGGCCTTGGATTGGTTCCGTCGGGGTCCCGGTATCGGCGAGTCCATGGGGGCTGTCGTTGGACAGACGTGGTGGTGCCCTGCGGAGGGAGAGCTCACTCATGTCGGCTCCGCGACTAAACAATTATTGTCGTCAGTAGGGTGCTTAGTAGGTGGTGTCCTGCGTATGTTAGATCAGAACAGGCGCCACTGAACACCACCGAAGTGACTCGGCAGCAGTGCAGTGTCTCCTCCGGTGGGTTGCCTCTTGACGACTTGACATTAACCGCTCCCTGTGGATTGCTGGTGCTGGGGCTGCGGCGGGGCTGACTGGGTTGTGGCTGTGGACAGGGTGTCGGAATGAGTGGCGTGGGTGCACTGCCTCCGAGGTGGCGCATAGGTTGGGACAGCAAAAGAAAAAACAAAAAAAAAAAAAAAAAAAAAAAAAGCTGTGTGAAAGGGTGGATGTATCTTACACGGCTCACAAGGTCATGGCTTCCTCACAACTTAACTGATAGCTGTCATCCATGCAGTGCTGAACACAAAGATGAATAAAGTTTTATCTTATGTGTACTTTCCTATATCCCATTGACACATTAATTATTTTCTTCTTATCCGTTTGACCATGTACACTTTCACCTGACTTGCTTGCTCCAGAAAGTGGTTTGAGGGTTAACCAACGTCAGCATTATAAACACACACCTGCTACATGGCACCAAGTCGTCTGTTCCGTCACGCTCAGGAGATGATTTCCTATCAAACAGGTTTCTATGCTCACACTTACAACGTCTTATCACGTTCATCAAGACGTACAACGACAGCACTGGTCAGAAACAGGAAATACCTGGCATCGTTCAAAGTGTGGAAAACACCGTGAAAATCCAACAACAGCGAAGAGTTCTCGTCCTTTCAGCGATTGGGGTTTCTCTGAGTCGTGGAAGTTAAGCTCACTGTGGTGTTAGTTTATGAGGAATCAAAATTGTTAACTCTAAATGCTCGAGTCGTCAATTGGCGGCGTCAACTTAGCAAATAACCGATAGGCATGTACAGCTTTCAAAAGGAATTCAAAGTAACTCCGCAAGTAACAGGGACAAACAAATTACAAGACGAAGAACGACGCGTTTCGACCTCTTAGGTCTTCTTCAGGCAAGATAAAACAACATCCCAGGACAATGAAAACGAAGAACGAGCAATCACTTATCTTCTCATATTCGGCAAGGTGGGCATTCTACATTGGTATGTATACCAAACATTACAGCATTTATACTGCTGTGCAGCGCCTTAAACATACAGTCATGAGTAGCATGTTCTTCCTGGGTTTAGTCATTGATATACATATTTAAATGAAGTGATCTCCTATCATCTGAATTTAAAAAAATAAGTAATGTATCATTATCTTAAAATTATGACTGATACGAGGAAGAGACTTTATATAGTTCTCGTCTTCAACTATTAATGTTTTTGGTTTTGTTAGTACTCTCTCTGTTTGTCTGTCAATCTGTCTGTCAGTCTGTATATCTGTCTGTCTGTCTGTCTCTCCGTCTGTCCGTCTCTGTCTGTCTGTCTGTCTGTCTCACATAAAAAGGAGAAAAAGAAACCCGCACATAAGATATATCAAGAGGTATGTAGAAATCAACTAAAGTCAGAAAACTGCAGCTGTTTTACAGTGTTCTGTTCCCGTTGCAGAATCTACCTTCCCATCGTGGTGTGTCTTGGAATGCTGGGCAACTTTCTGAGCTTCGTGACCCTGGTCTTCACTGCGTTGAGAACCACCTCCACCAGCATCTACATGGCCGCCATTGCTGTCCTGGACTCCGTCATTCTCATCCTCGGTTTCTGTTTCCTCCTCAGGGACTACATTGGGAAAACTGAGTTTTACCTCCGTAACGACTGGGCCTGCGGGTTCCACAACTTCCTGTTCTACTTCTCTATTCACTTTGATGTCTGGCTCATTTTGGCCATGACAGCTGACCGCTTCATCGTTGTAAGGTTCCCGCTTAGAGCTCAGAGCTGGAGCACTCCTAAGTCTGCCCTCAAAGTTATCTCTGGAATAGGCTTCTTCTCATTCGCTCGCTCTTAACTTTCAGATCCTTTTCACTAGACGGTTGATGCCTTCAGGAAAGCCCGAGGATCCTCTCGAGTGCTGGTATCCAGATAAAGACGTTGATTTTTTCATACGAAAAATCTACACATGGATCGATGCCTCTTGTATAGTTTCATTCCTTTCCTTTCTCTGCTTACTTTGAACGCTCTCATCATCAGAGAGCTCAGACGATCACGACAATTCAGCAAGCAGTTCATGGATAACCGGCACGGACAGGGAGTTCCCAAGGCGAACAGTAAGAACAGTAAGAATGAGGGCGACACCTCCGGCAGTGACGTAAACACGTCCAACACGAATGTAAGTCTCAGCGATGTGAGAATCACTGTCGCAGGAGATAAAACGGAAGATCTACAGCAAAGTTTCGCCATTACTGACGGGCGAACAGACCGAGGTAAAAACAGCAGCGGGAGAAGTAAAAAACAAGGATCTAAGAAGCATGCCTCGGCTAACACCAACATCACCGCTATGCTGCTGTGGGTGTCCTTCACTTTCCTGGTGCTGACGTCGCCGGTGGTGATCATGTTGCTGTACATGAGGTACCACTGGCTGTCCAGCACCAACACACAGAGAGCCCGGGCCACCCTGACCTATTCTTTTGTGGCTGGTCTCATGTACACCAACCATGCCATCAACTTCCTGCTTTACTGCCTCAGCGGCCGTCGTTTCCGACAGGAACTGACGTCAATTCTGACTCGGTTTTGTCGCCGTCACTGAAATCATCCACGCAGTCCTTTGGCTTTGATGACAAAACAACTCGATATATAAGTGGTAACAACAGAGAGAGAGAGAGAGAGAGAGAGAGAGAGAGAGAGAGAGAGAGAGAGAGAGAGAGAGAGAGAATGACAAAATGCTTAATGAGTGAGGCCTTCTGCCCATGTCAAGGGGAGGGGGCACAAAGGGGAATCATGTCAGGATACTACAATGAAAATGGACATGATAAACATCCATGCTAACCTGTAGGTCGAATAAGTATTGAGATGTACCAAAAGGATAGTTTGTTTCCAGTTGTTCTGATTTTCTTAATGAAGAGCTAACAGCATTTTATAAGATTTTAAAGGCAGACGCTCATCAGACATTCTTAAAAGTTTCAACCAATATTTAACACATCTTGTATAAGAAAGAACATAAAGAGGATATCTATCACATTCATCATAGACGAGGACATTAGGTGTCTTAACACTAACATTTAACAATATTTTCAACCCAAACAGATGTACCTTTTCAATCAAATTCTGATTTGCGATCAATCCCCAAACTTCAGAGCCGTATGTTAGCATTGGTGGGATTTGACAATCAAATAATTTAAAGAACACTTTTGCATGCTTTTTTCACCGAGGGACCACAGCAGTTTTAAGATACATACAACTCCTCTCTTTGTTTTCGCGGCTCTATCTTCAATATAGCGTAGGAGAAAGAGAGGAAAGAAGAAAAAATAATATCAAGGTATTTATACTGATTGACCACTTCTAGCTTATTACTGCCAAAGAACCATTTTTCTCTCACTGCAATGTAACCGCCTTTGCGAAAGACGACCACTTTAGTTTTATCTAAATTAACTGACAAACTCATTCTATGCGAGGCATCCCTCAAAATATTCAGCTGTCATTGCAGGCCAATAACCGAGAAAGATAGTAATAGAATATCATCAGCAAAGAGTAGTATCAAAATTTCCATTAAATCTGGGGATAGCTTTCCACTGTGTTTACCATTATGGATTACATCAATTGCAAGTTTATTAACAAATATCGAGAATAAAACTGGACCGCAGTTGTCTCCTTGTCTCAGACGACGAGGACAGAAGAATGGTTTAGTGCACTGGTTGTTCACTTTCACACTAGCTTTGACAGTTTCATACATGCCTTTGGAAGCTTTGTACATTTTACCTCTGATTCCTTTCTTCTTTAATATCATCCAAAGATACTGCCTGTGAACTATGTCGAAGCCTTTTTGAAATCAATAAAGGCAACGTATAGCTTGCTCCAATTGAGTACCTGCTTTTAAATTAGTGCCAGAAGGTTAACAATGTGGTCAATTGTACTATGATTTCGTCTAAAAACCAGCTTGAGATGAATCAATCAAATCATTATCTTCAAAACCAGCTTGAGATGAATCAATGAAATCATTATCTTCAACCCATTCAGTAAGTCTTCTATTAAGGATATAACTGTACAATATCTAGCAAGAAAATACCCGTATAATGTCAGGACAGTCAGGGTCACCCTCTATATACACAGGTAGAATCATAGACTGAGACCAAATTTTTGGAAAACTACCAGAATCAGACAGTTTATTGAAGTGTTGAATTAAAAATGAAATGACATTTTTGAGATGATTAAAAAAAATTCACCAAATAATCCATCGGAACCAGATGCTTTTCCATATTTCAAAGCTTTTATAGCATCCTCAATTTCCCATTGCTCTATCGTTCTGTCTAGTGGAACACTGTCCAAGTTGTGTCTACAGGCAAAGTATCTTCAAAGTCTGGTAAATCAGTATCGTTAAGCAGATCACTATTAAAAACCATCTAGAAATGCTCAACCGATTCACCAGAAGTGATCGAATGTTGCTTTAATTCTTTAGATATAAGAACAGATGTAACAGTTCCCCCAAAACGTTTAGGATCGCCACCACTATTTACAAACGTATCTAGAATTGTTTGTTTATGTTTGGGCCTCTTAACCCTAAGCAGATTTTTATACTGTCTCCTCGAAATCACAAACATATATCTGTAATATATTAGTTGTAGCTTTTTACTATCATTATCAGCATCATGCTTTACGACACTGTCGCAGACTCTGCGAAATGTTCGTAAAGTTTTACGTACTTCACGTCTTTTTTCTGCACATTCTCTGTCAAACCATGGCTTTTGTCTGAAACCATCTACCCTGAACATCTTTAACATACTTTTTCCAGCCATCTTGAGACCACCAATAAATGAAGCTAATGATGCACCAATATCAAGATCTATTAAATTACCAGCATCTCGAATTAGTTTCTTAACATCATGATCATTAACCATTGCACAATAATCATTTTTTTCTTTTCATTGTTCCACACAAACTTAGTAACATTACTTATCGTAGAATGACTGGAGGTGGGTTTCAATTCAATGGCCTCTGGTACTTCAAGAAACATCTCTACAGGCATATGTTTTGATTCAGTTCTGGGAATAACGTTTTAAATGTGAACCCGCAGGAAACATACATTCTGACACAATAAAGTAACCAACAACACTTCATCCACTATGGCCAATGTAAGTGAAGTTTCCCCCCCTCATCACCCCAAAACAAGTCCGTTCATTATAATCAGGTTATATTGATCACATATTTAAAGTAAATATTTGCCAAATTCATTTGTAACACCATCCTTTGACTCCCTACGAAATCTTGTACACAGCTTCGAATTTTCTGCATTTTCACCAATAAAAGTCGTATAAGAAGAAGTCAGAAACATTACCATTGCCTGTTCTGGCATTCAAATCTCCAAAATCAATGAGAGGTAGTTCGCCTTATTCTAGTTTGAATTAACAGCCACTCGAAACTGGAATTCCGTCCATATTGAAATTCGAATTTGGACTAGCCCAAAATGGAATTGTGTCTGCAGGATATGATGGAATTGTCTTATTGTGTCATATGGATATAAATGGCACTGTTGTTTGCAGCATGCAGTCAGTCTGAAGAAGCACACACACACACACACACACACACACACACACACACACACACACACACACACACACACACACACACACACACATTTGCCACACACAAACAAACACAGCACACACAAACGCACATGTGTGTCGATCCGTTTTAATTGTTTAGTTTTAAAATCTACACTTTTGATTCAATTTGGTAAAATACACCATTCGTTTAGATACATCATTCGTTAAAATACACCATTCGTTAAAAATACACCATTGGTTAAAACACATATCGCCTTTTTCAACGTGTGTAAAATATGAATCCCCTACTCGATGCCCAAGGTTTTGCTCTTCGCATTTTTGGAATGGCATTTAGTGCCGCATGGGATTCCTGCTGCCTTGCAGGAGCATTTTTTGCTTTTGCAATTTCCCTGAGAGCAAGAAACACACTGTCCTTACATTCGCTCCTCTCTGCCATTTGGTCGAGGTTCTTGAAGCCTGTATCAGTGTCACTTCTCTGAAAGGCATCTTGGATCGACTGCATCCAGATTTGGGAGAACTATAGTGTTCATGTCGACCAATTCTTCCCCCCGAATCCAACCTTTGACGATACCAGCAGGGCAGCAGACTCTATACAAGACACATTCTTCCTGTATCGTTGACTCTAGCACTTTGCACGTCGCCAACCGCACATCGGTGTTTGTACGGTCAGCGCCATGGATCTTCAGTCCAACTGTGTCACCCTCTGAGAACGATTTTGTCACAGCCCAAAACTTTTCTTGGTAGCGTGATTCCTGACGCCTGGCAGCTTTCAAGTATTGTCTTCTTGCGGCCAGCCGCTTCCCCCTGTGAACTGTAGAGGTTTTATTTTCTACAACCGCACTTCTCTTTTCCACAGAACAAACTGTCCTAACTCTAATGCTTCGTCCATACGATTTGCCTCTGTCGGTACATGTGCTGAATCAAAAACTTTGTCAACTGAAATAACAACAGAATCTTCGTCCACATCCACACCATATTCTGGCTAAAGTAACCGATGTAATTTCAGTTTCAATAGACAAATTGACGTCGTCACCATTGGGCACTAATTGCTCGACTGACTGGTTGTCACTTTCTGGCACTGACTGTTTCACATACAGACTCCAAAGTTTGCATGATAACCTCAAGTAACTGTTCCTCATTAAGAACACCCTGTTCAGCCAGCTCTTCCAAAACAGCGGGATCAAACCTGGGCTTCAGACCGAAAACCAGTTCGTATGGTGTCGTCTTAGTCACACTGGAAACTGATGTGTTGATGGAGTGTATGACGAATTTCAACACCTTGTTCCACTCAGGACCGTTCGTGTCCATCCACTTGGCAAGTTCTGATCTGCTTTGTCTCCATTGCCCCTCTCAAAACAGCCTGAAAACACAAAAGGCGACTTACTTACTGAGAGAGAGGGAGGAGAGAGAGAGAGAGAGGGGGAGAGGAGAGAGAGAGAGAGAGAGAGAGAGAGAGAGAGAGAGAGAGAGAGAGAGACTCTGTGTGTGTGTGTGTGTGAGAGAGAGAGAGACGGTGTGTGTGAGAGAGAGGGGGAGGGGCAGAGAGAGACTTGGACACACACACACACACACACACACACACACACACACACACACACACACACACACACACACACACACACACACACAGAGAGAGAGAGAGAGAGAGAGAGAGAGAGAGAGAGAGAGAGAGAGAGAGCGAGCTGATCTTACTTACCCTGACTTGATCCGGATGTCTTGGGCGTCTGTGGATGATGACAGTGCCAGGCTAGAGTTCACAAAAACCTTGATAACGCTTGCGTAAATTCGCGGCCGTTGTCGCTCTGTAGAATTCGGGGTGGTCCAAAGATTGAACACTGTTCCAGCTGGTGTCGTGCAACTTCTGCTGCTGACTTGGAAATGAGGGGATAACCCCAACTGAACTTTGAAAAGCAGTCTCTGCGGTGCAATATCCACTTGAAATCCTGGTCCAGACGACTACGAAAGTCGATCTGGTCAATTTGCAGACGGTGTAGAAATATCAAATTTATAACTGGTTTTCCTAATGGCAGAGGCTTCACAACTTTTCGCTGGCCACAGCTCACATACGTCTTCAAGAACACGTCTACAGCTCGACGCGTTATTCCAGCGTAATTTCCACCGACTTCGGCCCATGTGTTTATCATGGCCTGCATGTCCGACGCGTTCATGGCACCGCAAAATTGTGTGGAACAACTTCTCTCTCTTGTCACCAGAGGACAATTCTGACTTTTGCAGAACACAAGGTCCCGATTTCCAACAACTTCGAGCTTGTAGTTTTTGTGCCCAGTATTTAAACTTGGGCCCACCGTCACATTTGGCAAGCTTCTTAAGTTTCGGTGCAGACACAGTCTTGTGACATTTTCTTGGGAAACGCGAAATGTATCCCGTTTCCGTTGATCTAGGGTTCGGATAATTTTGTCGATCTCTTCATAAAATCGTTCTTTTTGGACAGAACCCATCGTCACCACTGGCAGGCAAACTGTTTCAAACGAACTGACTGACTGATGAGTGTTGCGGCTGTGTTGCTGTGTATATTGTTCACCAGACAGGCAGAACACTACTCGGTCCAACACTTACAGGGGCAAAGAACGTTGAACTGATTTCAGTGCTCTGAGTCAGGTGTCAGTGACACAACCGACTGTGCCACGTGCTCACTCAGAAACTGGTATCTTTTCATACTTGTGTTACCAGGCAAAGTTAAATGCAGTATTTTCAAAACAGCCAAAAGTAAAAAAATACTAAAAAAAATGTGTGTGTTACTCTCTGTGTGTGTGTGTGTGTGTGTGTGTGTGTGTGTGTGTGTGTGTGTGTGTGTGTGTGTGTGTGTGTGAATTTCATTTTGGACTAAATTCCAGTTTGGACAAGCAGTTAGTCCAAATTAGAATCTCAATATGGCCTAGGCCGTAGTAAGATTCCAGTTTGAACTAGACTTTTTGCAAGACCAAATTGGAATATTCATATGGACTAGGCCATATTGAGATTCTAGTTTGGACTGGTAAAAGTCTAGTCCAAACTAGAATCTGAATACGGCCTAGTCATATTGAGATTCTAGTTTGGACTAGACTGATTCTGGATTGGACTGGATTCCAGTCTGGGCTGTGTCATATACATCATGATAAGGAAACAAGTGACTTGGGAAGGAATCTGAAACAGTTTCAAGTAAAAGAATGAAATCAAAAACAGACACAAAAGAGCGAACCTCATGATCATATATTGTTGACATACCTTTCACATTGTAAGTCACGAACCGTAATGTTTTGGCATCTTTGAGATGCCAGACAGTTGAGCAGTGGAGTGATTTGATACACAGGCAGGACCAAATGTCATCCTACTGGAGGGGGCGGGGGCTGTACGAGGAGTGTGTCTAGGGCCTATGGTAGTGAATGTGTCTGTCGGGTGTGTCTGGCAACATTTGGCTTTGCTTCGGGTTTGAGGTGGGTGGCATGGTGATTTGACAGGAGTTTCGTTTTCGTATGAAACTTGAGAAAGAACGTAAGAACAGGCAGGGGACTGGTCACTAACTAAAGGAGACTGCTGGGACTGAAACAAGGACTGAGAAAAAGACTGACTTTCAACATCTACAGAGTTCCATGTATCCACGGGGTCTAGATAATCAGTGGAGACAATTCCACTGGACAGGAAACAATTCAATTTGTCCACTTTCACACGCACAGTACGGGCAGGTGAACCAACCTGAGTATATATACACTTTGCGAACATGCACTGACCGGTGGAGGAGCGCTGATCACACTGGAAGTCGAAGTGGTGAGGGAGAATGAGATGACAGTTCTCTGGTAGACGGAAGGTTTGTTAGCGAGTTTATCACCCGCACTGTCCTCTGGATCAGGTGCCAGGGTCTCCTGGCTGGCAGGGTCCAGGTCCTGTGGAGCAACAGCACTGTCACCAGGGACGGAAGGAACGGGACTTGGTGAAGCTGTCTGGCGAACACTGGCCTTGATTAGCGGCATTCTCTGAAGACGTGGCGTTGGGGCTGAAGAGGAAGGGCAGGGTGCAGGGCGGGACGTCGGGCAGAGCGCAGGGCAAGAGGATCCGCCGCTTTGCTGAGCTGAGGCTGGATGTCTGAGGGCAGGAAAGGATTCCATATCAGAGGGAGGAGGTGGGCTGACAGGTTGCTGCGACTGGTTTTTAATTTCAGCGTGATGGCTTTTGCAGAGGACGTTGACTGTTAACCCAGTATCCATGGTGCTGCTCTCTTCTGTTGTCGTGAACGTGCAGGCGTCCGTTGCGAAAGAAGGCACGTCGTCCTTCTTCCTTCTCGCGTCTGATAATATTTTGCTGTCTGTTCGTAAGGTCGCCACCCACACGAATGTTCAGCGTGTCAGCCAAGTTCTTTCTGCTATCCTTTTCACTTTAGAACGGACAGTTTATCACTCCACCTGTGTAGTTTTGCAATGAGGGGTCGGGGGTAGACAGAGTGTTGTCTTTTCCATCCTACACGATGGGCCCGTTCAACATCCTCCAGGGACCAAGTCTTGCAGGGGGTAAAACCTGTTCAGAAGCTGAACAACCTTCCTGGCGCAGTCAGAATGAGTTTCGTTTTCTCCCTTTCTTTCAACAACACACATTCTCGACAACATTACGTCATGGAATGGGCCAAGCGAATTTCCCTCATTTTCAAGTCAGGATATGGGCGCGTGTTCTGACCCACACTCACGTTTAAAAACTAGGGGTCACCACTGTCATGGACTCATGTCGCACAAGGGATTCACTCTCAGAAGAACTGAAGTAAATATTGTCATCCAGTTACCACATAAACAGAAAGATAAGTAATTTACCTGAGGGCTTATGTCTTCTCAAACAGATATCTAAAAAAGAATGAAAAACGGATAATGAGCCAAAAGAGGCCAAGTAGGTTTGCTAACAAAACTAAATAATGCAGATATACTGCAAACACTACCTGTAACTCTAATCGTGGTCAACATCCAACAACTGCACCTTTGGGCAGCTTCACGCATACTGTCAGTTTTCAGCGTCTGTCTCGTTACGGTCGAGTTCACAGTCACTCTCACACATTTATATGAACACTTGCATTCCGTGACTGTCATCTTTCTGTCAAAATCAACTTCAAACTCTTCTTTTTGATCAAGTTATTCAAACGTTGGAGTCTGTTCAGCCTACTACGAACGTTAACGAAATTTAAGTTTTGTGACATTTACAATTTCTAATACAAAATCGGAATAGTTCCTTTTTCTCTCTATTCACCTATAACAATGCATTATTTACATAAAAACGCTTAACACGGGACAGGCACTGTAGATCTAACTATAGACTCTAGCAACTCTCCGTGACTGGGATGCCCATAGTGACACACTGAACAGCAATAAAATACCTATTCTTAATGCATGGTCATTGATTCTCTTAACATTGGAAGAATTCAGACAGCCCAAAAGTGATATGAATTTTCTGTCCAGGGCATTGAGTTTGAACAGGTAAGCTTCGGCGATTTTTTTTCCTCATAAACTCCATACTGCGAAGTATTTTTTATTTTTCTTTTTTGTTGTTGAGAAAACCTCATTCTCTAGGTACGTGACATACAGACCTGTTTTCAACAATCTTTTGCCAATCTCCATAACACACCTTTGATACAGAAGGGTGTTGTTTGGTTTTGATGAACATAAGAATTTTAAACAAACACCTTGTTTGCTAAGCATTTTGTTTCTACTTGTAACGACAGGCAGAATTTGATATAACGCTCATATTTGTTTTAAACGAATTGTACAACAAGATCGAAAATTATCTGTACATGTACACCACAAGGAAAGAGAACACACAGAGTTCTGTCGAAATGATATTCGTATGAAAAGAAGGATTGAAAGTTATACATAAAAAAACAATATATTTCCTTACATTGCTGCACATGCGTGAAATTAATTTGCTTGCTTACATTTTGGTGTGCTGCTGAAGCGTGTTACAACTACTATTACTGGAATGATTACTTCATCTTCACTTCTTTTGAAGAGGGAATTCATTTGTTGCTAATTGTGTGTGTGTGTGTGTGTGTGTGTGTGTGTGTGTGTGTGTGTGTGTGTGTGTGTGTGTGTGTGCGTGCGTGCGTGTGTGCGTGCGTGCGTGTGCGTGCGTGCGTGCGTGCGTGCGTGCGTGCGCGCGTGTGTGTGTGTGTGTGTGTGTGTGTGTGTGTGTGTGTGTGTGTGTGTGTGTGTGTGTGTGTGTTAGTGCCCGTGTGTGCGCGCGTGTGTCTGTTTACGTTTATTCAATCTTATTTCATTTTTGTTTGCATTGTTTTCGATTTCAACACGAGTGACACCCCATTTTCTGTCATTTTGGCAACAACATAAACTTGTAATGGGTCGGTTTAGGTTTTTTTTGTGGAGATGTTCTGTTGTTGCAGCAGCTAAGACTGTTTAAGTGCTGTTTAAATGCGGTTCTAATATCTCGATTCATCTCTTGACATGAACTCTTCATGTCATTGCTAGGTACATTTGGGGAGATATTTTGAGATGTGATCAATGATATATTCATTTACATCTGCAGCCATTTTCAAAGAAAAAGCCCTTGCATTTATATTGAAGTAACATGTAAAAATACGAATAAAAATAGCCTATTACAATGCAGGAGTAGAACAAAATACGTATATCAATTGTAGTTCATTCCAACATAGATACATACATGCACACTCACATACTGAAACATATCCCACATGTACAGAGTACATACTGCTTAGATGGACATGGAGAGCTGTTGCTCAGAGAAAAGACAGCTTTCAGGCCAGATTTACGTGAAGCGAGGAAGTCACACCATCGGAGTTTGCCGGGTATCTGCATCACCTCAGATTTGCACACGCATATACAAAAATACATACACGCACACACACATATACACACATACGCACATACGGGTACGCACGCGCGCAAGCAAACAGATACATACAGACACGGACACACAGACACAGACACAC